>RAKG01000098.1:0-140097 GCA_009802275.1 Neurospora sp. CHS-2018a
TTTTAATTTATATTTATTTATTATATAAATTTATTTATATTTTTTTCAAAATAAAATTTTGATTCTAATTAGAATCGAACTCACGACCTYTTAATTATAGARGTAGCYATTAGACCCATTGAGCCAATAACTAAACTTGGAAAAACGGTTCRTTTTTTCTACCTATATAATTAGAAGCCTTCGTTSCTATTCGTTTCCAACTACTCTTCGCTCCCAAATACCCTTTTTCTATTTTTCTCAACAACCACTTATTGTAACAACGTGCAAATAGTACCAAATTGATCGGAAAGAAAAGACGGTCATTTTGCACTTGAGTGCACTTTAATGCATCCCCTAGTTGAGGAGGAATTTCAATTACAATATTATTTCGTGGACTTTTTTTGAACTGCTATTGACACCGTGTTTCGATGACGACACAATTTCCTTTTTGGGATAGGAGTGGGGACCCTGGCTCCGCAATTAATTGCATTCTGGCCCATTATAGACAGAATCACTTATTCCTTCCTTACGGAATCTTTAATATAATTAAAGGAATAAGCGCTTCAATTAATCCAAAGAAGAAAAAGAGGATGAATTATAATAAGACTATCTTCGAAAGTATATTAGCAATTACTACGGCTATTACCGATAAGGAGGGGAATTCGAAGTAGCTTGCAACTACGATAGGGATTTTTAACGAAGATTAGGACGGTCGCATATTTAATAATATTATTAAAGAGGTTTAAAAAAGGTAGGAGGAGTTTAAGAGGAAAGTTAAACGCTTCTATCGATTAAAGTTAGAGAGGATAAGGCGCTACTTTAATAAAATCGAGGAGGAGTTAGAAGGGTATTAGTAATAATAAGTATAATAGTAAAAATTTCGAAATTTATACCTTCTATAAATACTTTATAACCCGCTATATTTTTAGAAGGTATTTATTATATTAAATTCGATTGCCCCCTTCGCTTCTAATTAGCGCGCGGGAGCTCCCGCCGACCCTATACTCATTTTTTTTTATAATTTTTATTGCAATATAATAAATTTTATACTCGTTTAAACCTTTATATAAAAAGTATATTAAAATCGCTTTAATAAGCTGTAAATACTAGTAATTTTGTATTATTATTAGTAAAAATCTCGAAATAATAATAGTAATAAATAAAATAGCGATTTCTAGTATAGATCTACTAGCGGGAGCTAATGCCTTAATATAATATATCCTATATAAATACCCCTCTAAATTCCTTTCGTTCGAACTTTAACGAAGTATTCGATTTCTAATATATTTGCTTATTTTTGATAATAATTACTAAAATAATCTATTTTTAATTAATTCTCCCCTCTATTTAATTCTCTCCTCTATAACCTTACCCCCTCAGTCTTCTCAAAATACGCGTAGTAATCTCTCTATATTTACTTTGCGATTTTCTTACGATATTTATATATCGAACTATTCTTTCTACTATATATTTCCGCCTTATTAAAGTCGAACTATAGTCTTACTTCTTCTTCCTCCTCTTCGTCCCCCTCTTTAAAGTATATAAAAGTATCGTTATTATCTTTAAAGTCGACGTGTGAGGGCGCACACAATTACGAGAGAAAGCCAGCTCAAGGAGATTATAGTATAAATTAATATAAAATTAAAGCTAAAGAGAGAAAGGGGAAAAGAGTAAAGGTAAGTTGGCTATACGCAATTAAGTATGTGCGTACGCGCTAAGCCCTATTAAATTAAGTAGGGCGTATACGAATACAGTGCGCCACTACGTAATTAAACCCGTATAACCTCTAGGCAATTATAGCTCTAAGCTATAATATTACCCCCCCCTCCGAATAAAAATTCAAACCTAGAGCCGAAACGAAACTAAAAATACAAAAAGAAAAAACGTTATAACGCAAACCTATTTTAAACCTACGACCTCTCGCTTTCTAAATATATTAAATACTTTTAAAGTAGGGATATTAATTCTACTATACTATTTATCTAATTCTATAATTATTACTAATTTATTATAAGATCGCTCTATATACCCGTTTATTAATCTATATTAGAATACGCTTCTTTCCTTAAATATAGAAACTTATTTATAATTCCTCCTCCTATATATTAATTCCTCCTCCTATATATTATCCTCCTTATAAATAGTAATTTATTATTATTAATATAATCCTCCGTTTCGCCGGCGAATTACTATTATAACCGTACCGGCGGGCCCGGCTTATCGGGGTATTCGTTATAATAAGCGTACAAAATTTCCGTTATATTTTTAAAGCCTTCGGCTAAATATTATTCCGGGTCAGGGTCTTAACATCTCTATTTAATTTAATATTATAATTTCCCATCTACCGTCTTTAATAATAATATTTTATAAACCTCCTATTCTTCCTTTCTATCCTCTATAAATATTTCCCTTATAAGGTTTTAATTCGCCTATCTTAGAAGCGGGTTATTATATACCCTACGAAACCGGTCGGTATAAAAAACTTTATAACCTTTCTAAGAATTCAGGAACTTTAATTCGTATGAAAATCCTTTTATAATTTTAATATAATATAGGATATAAGTTAACGGACGGTCTAATTTATTATTAGGTCGGTCTATAAATTAATTCTTTTTAATAATAAAGATTCTATCCCCTACGCTAAAATCCGGCTCTCTCCTATAATAATTTATTTAAAACGCTTATTACTACTATATTTTATTAATAGCCTCTATTACCCTATTACAAATTTCGTCTAAGCACTTAACTATATTTTAGGCCTCCGATCTATTAATCCTCTCCCAAACGGGTAACCCTACTAAACAAGTTCGATTCTACTAATTAAAAAATATTAATATCGGGAAACCTATAATAACTTTATATAGTAATAAACCGTCGAAGCTTTTATAAGGTAGCGCCGATTACGTTATATCCAATATAGGGAGTATTAGCGATTAATTATCTTAATTATAATTAATATAAAATTGTAATTTCTAATTTAAATATTAATTTATAATTTCGGCCTATCCTACTATTTAAGAGTAGTTAAAACTATTTAATTTCCAAATAACGCCCAATAATTTAATTAGCTCCTATATAAAATTAGAGATAAATTACGGACTTTTATTATTAATAACCTCTTCTAGGTAATTAAATATATAAAACGGGCCTTAATAGTATATTTAAGCGGCCTAACGTATTATAATTATATCTTTATATAGGATATACTATAATATTTTAATAAAATAGTTTACTATTATAAATATATTATTATATCCTTTTTTATCGGCCGGTATAAATTTAAAATCGATTACTATATTTATTTATAACCGTCCGTTAATAATAGGAATTSAGTAAAGTTTCCTAAGCGTTTTATCCTTAAGGTATTTAGAAGATTTATATTCCTAATAATTAATTATATAATAATCTACGTTTAAAATTATAGCCGGCTACTAATATTACCTTTATACTAAATAGCGCGTCTTCGCCTTCCCTGGGTACGTAGTAGCTAATTAGGTATATATATTGTGTATTAGGTATATCCTAATATCCTTATCTTTAGGAATTACCAACTTTCTTTTATAATATAATAAATTATTCTATAATATAAAAGAAGAATTAGGGAAGTCGGCCTTAGTTTGGAAAGCGGTTAGTAAATTGGCCGTATAATTTAAGGATAGTAATTTATTAATTAAGGTAGTCCCTAAGAGAATCGTAGGTAAATTTCCTTCTTATTTATTTAATTCGCTTAAGGTAATTATTTATACCGGGTTCGTACGTATAATAATCGCCGCCCCCAAATATAAAATATTATATAATTCCGCTATAAGCGTCTCTTCCTTATCCCCTATAAAAATTAAAAAACCCTTATTATTAAATTTAAGGAGCCGTAAAATATATTAGTTCTCTTTCCGTATTTTTATTATCTTTAAGTCTTCTAATTTACGTAATAACGTATTAACTACAATATTTTCCTTATTTAAGTAGTAAATTATTTTAAATTAGTATTCGGATAGCCTCTCAAACTACTATACTTATTGGCCGTTTAAAACCCTCTTATTATTAAAGAATTTTAATATTTAATAATTTATAATAATTATAAATAGAGTTACCCCTTTTAATTCCGGCCTCTATTATTCAAATACTTTTATTATAGCTAATAGTTCTTTATTGTAAATCGGGTAATTTAATTCTACTAGTCCTATAGTTTCTAAATAGAAAGCTATAAGGTACTATTCGCCGTCATCCTACTTCTAATTTATAATATTAGTATATACGCTATTAAAAGTATCGGTCTCTATTTTTATTTCCCAGTTATATTCGAAGTATACTAGCACTAGTATACTTAGTAAAATTTATTTAAATTAGTTGAAAGTTTCTTAATAGTATTCGGTCTATTTAAAAGGGTAATCCTTTTTAGTAAGGTTAATTAATAATTATACTATACGACTATAATTTTAAACGAATTTCTAATAGAAATTATAGAAATTCAAGAAAATTTATATCCCTTTTACTATTATCAGTTATTTCTAATCTTTAACCGCTATTATTTTTTTGGAATCTATTAAAATACCGTCCGTACTAATAATAAAACTTAAGAACTTAATATAAGTAACGCCGAATTCGTACTTCTTAATATCGGCTTATAAGTTTACGTTTCGGAAGCGATTAAATACCTCCTAAACGTAGTTATTATATTCGTTAATATTCTCCGAATAAATTAAAATATTATTAATATAAGCGCTACAAAAAATATCTAAGTAATTTACTAAAATATTATTAATAAACTTTTAAAATAATAATAGTCCTTTAATAAGTCTAAAGGGAAAGACTTTATAGTAATAGGATCCGTATCGAATTTTAAAAATAATTAGGTCCTTATAATTTAAATATATCTTAATATAGTAAAAAGCCTAATAAATATCGATTTTAAAAAATATTTTTACTTACTTAATACGGGCTAATATTTTATCGATTAAAGGAAAAAGGTATTAATCCTTTTTCAATAATATATTTAATTTATAATAATTTATATAAAAGCGTAATCCTCTATTTATATCACGGGGCGAGAGGGCACCGTTGGGGGTAGGGTAAGATATACGTTATTATACGAAGGAGAGGAAAGGAAGTATACGTAGAGGACTGGCTATATGGGCGAGAGCTTAGACGGGCCAGTCCGTGCGCGCGTACGTAAGATTGTACGTAACGGGATATATAATTAGTACGAGTATATAGCTCTAAGCTATAATATAATACTCTAGTATAGTATATATACAATTAGTGTAGTACAACTATATTATAGGCTAACCCTATAATACTATCCTCCTTTAAAAGAAGTTCGTAGAGTTGAAAAATCTATATATATATATAATAATAGACTTATCCTTCTAAATCTATCCTATTATAATCTACAAATTACGTTGGAAGTAGCTTTCCTAACTATATATCTATTAACCGTCGGATAACTTTTCTAAATACTAAATATAATTTATCCTCTATATCTTTACTAACCGTTATATCCGTTATAAATATTATAACCGTATTTAAAAGCAGCTTCGTTATATTAATTATAGAGGCCGTCTCCCATTGGAAGCGGGCGGAACGGCGTTACAAGGGTTCTAAAGCGGGCTCGGGAGCGGAGGCCGTAGTTAGAAGGATAAGGGCGGCGATTAGAGAGTTGGAGGTAAAATAATATAGTAGGCTTTAAACTTCGGGTAGGATAGGTTTATTTAGGTTCTCGTAATAGAATTACTATAAACGGTACTTATAATTAATAACATTATTAACGGGCTTCCAAGTAGGGTCGCCGGTCTTTTATTTAATATAATAATACTAATATAAATTGCCGCCTAATTAAATATAATTGATAAACTTCTCAAAATCCTATTCTTTATACTCTTTTTAATTATTTATTTGAATTATAACGCGGCCGTTATTTACCCTAACGTTTAATAATATATTTTATCCGGTAAAGCCTTTACTAATTTATAACTATACTATAGAGACGTAGAAAACGGGCGAATACTTTATATTAATTAATAGAATAAAATAAATGGTATAAAATTCGGCGTATTTAATTTTAAACGGGCCCTCCTAATAGGGAGAGAATTTTGCGTAAGGCCGGCTATTAGCGAGGTTAATCGTATTTAATAAGACTATATTATTAATATAGTATTTAAATAAATCGATTTATTTCTTATTAGTATTATCCTCGTATCGCTCTTATATATATTATAATTATTAAATTACAAAGTCCTAAATCTTTTAGAAGTAATCTATTAATTCGTTAACTTTATAGTATTTATAGAGCTAAATTAATAATAAATCTAGCGGCGGCGGGGTACGAAGCTCGGTACCTATATATAAATAATAATTATAATTTGCGAAGAAGGGTAAAATACTTATAGTCGAAAATATAGTATTATTATTTATAAACTCTACGAATAGTAGCTACTTTACTTAATCTATTTATACCTAATTAATATAGAGCTTTAAATATTATTCTATCTCTATATTAATATATTCGGTTTAAGTATTAATCTATAGGTAGAAAGCGGAAGTTAATTTATAAATAACCAATAACTTTTTATAGAGGGTAAATTAAAAGCGTAATACAAATTAGATACTTCTATCGGATAAAACGCTATTTAGCAAGCTATAAATCGAATAAATATAATTAATAAAGCGGTTAATTAATTCCTCGGCTTCGAAGGTTATGATTACGATATAGTAATGTATTTTTATAAAATAATCGATAATAATAGTAATATATTTGAAGGTTTAATTAAAGTAGGTACTTTCTAGTAATAGGGTAATGTAATCGACCGAAATATCCTTCTAAAACGTTAAAGAAACGGTTATAAATTTAAAGTAATTAGCGGGACCGTATTTTAACGACTTAATCTTCGCGTATAGGAGATAGCCTTTATAGAAAATCCTTACATTATTATATATCCCTTCCTAATAGAAATTACGTTATAAAAGTTTATATATAACGTTATAATTAAGGTAATCCACGCTAAGAATATTATATTAGTAATTAATTAGCTAGAATTGGAGGTCTTTATTATAAGGGTCGATAATAATCTTATTTCGCTATTTTACAATACTATTAACGACGTAATATTCAGAGAATACGCAGTAAAAGATCTTTTTAATTATTAGAGGCTATTACCATTAGAACTTATTTATTAAATACAATACTAATTCTTATAAGAAGATAGAGGTCTCGTAATTCGTATAAATTAAATCGTTAATAAATTTAGTATTAAAATCCTCTTAACCTAGTAAATATAGTAAGAAGTTGGCGGCGGGGTCTTCGGATTCGAAATAACCTTCCTCGAACTATAAGGGGTTTAATAGGGCCTTCTTACAAATAATTAAATAATCGTCCTCCTCGCCTTCGGAGCGGTTATTAGGCTTACAATTTAAAATATCTAGGCGAAGGTTCTTCGAGCCGGAAGTATATTTAATTAAAAAATTAAAGCGGAATAAGAATTGAGACTAATATATATATTACTAAGTAAGCTACTTATTAATTATAAAGGTCTATAGATTCTTATAGTCGGTTAAAATATTAAAAAGCTATTAGGCCCCTTCGAACTCCGGCCTCTACTCTTTTAAAACTTTAATAATAATAAACAATTCCTTATTATAGACGTCGTAGTTGTACTTTTACGAAGTATATTTAATAAAGAAGTAGGCTACGGGGTAAAGAACGCCGTCGTTACCGTACTACGAGAGGGTGCCGCCGGCAGCCTAATTAGAAATATCTATCTCAACGATAATCTTCTTAATCTAATCGTAAATATTTAAAATAAGGCCCTTAGTAAAAACCTTCTTAAGCAATTCAAATACCTTCTAATAATTATTATTCTACGTCTAAACTATATCCTTCTTTATAAGTTCGTAAAGTAGGGTCGCTATAATCGAAAAATTCTTAATAAACCGCCGGTAGAAGTTTATAAAGTTTAAAAAAGACTATAGGGACTTTTTAAACTCTAGGACTTACTATTCTATAATTACTTTAATTTTTTCTAAATTTATTTTAATACCTCCCGGGGTAATAATTAAACCTAAATACTTTATACGTATTATATAAAATTCGTATTTATCGATATCGATACTAAAGCCTATTCTAATAAATTAGTCGAAGATATTATTAATATACCATTCGTAATCTTATATATTATCCGAATAAATAAAGACGTTATTAAAATATATAGTCGCATAGACGTCGAGAATATTATAAAAAATATTATTAATATAATTCTAAAAAGCTCTAGGGGCACTTTATAAATTAAAAGGAACAATTAGGGATTCGAATAAATTAAATTATATTATAAAAGCGGTTAATTATTTATAGCCCTACTTAATACGAATCCTATTAAAAGTAGTAATAATATTAAATTTAGTAAAGATTTTAATACAGTAGATCGCGTCCAAAGTCTCTTTAATAAGCGGTAGCGGGTAATAGGATTTAAAGGTTACGTTATTAATATTTCTATAATTAACGTAAATATAGACTCCGCCTCCTAATTTCTTAACGAATAGGACCGGTATTAATACTTTAAATTAAGAAGGCTGGATAAACTTCTTCTTAAAATTATTATTAATTTATTTCTTAATAATATTAAATTTATTTAAGTTAAAAGCGCAACCGTAAGAAGCGGGCGGCGTAGCTCCCAAATAAAGTTCGAACTTGAAATCGTAAGATTAATTAGGGGGAAGGACTTCGGCGCCTTCCTACTTAAATGTACTAATATAGTATTAGTATTATTTAGAGAATTTAGCTTAGATTTAAACGTTAATTTTTAGAGGTTTATTTACTTTCTCGTAGAATTTAGTAGCGTTTTTAGAAATAATTTTATTAATATTAATACTATTAGCCGCGAAGTATTTATTAATAATTTCTTTATAGCGTAAAAAATCCTCACTAATACTATTAATTTATATAGAATTAGTAACCTTTACAACTTATAGAGTAACCGTATTTCCTTTCCCTATTAAAGTATTAATCTATCGATAATAATTATTACCGAAAAACCTCTTATATTTTTAATTTCGATTTATTAATACTTCCTTAATTATATTTTCTATTAAATTATTATTTATACTCTTAAAATTTAAAACGCCTCTTTCTTCCTCTATTTTATCTTTTTCTATTATTTTTTTAATATCCTCTTCTATATTAGCCCTAATCGTACGGATAATATAGAATTTATACATTTCGGTTAATTAATTAAAGTTTACTATAGAGAATTCTTTAATATTATTAAAATTAATAGGGCTGCCGGAAATATTATAGAAATAGATTAGGACCCGGTAATTTATAATTCGAATATAGACTCCTCTAACGATATAGTAGGGGGCTAAGACTATACGGGGGCCTTAAGATTCTATTAGGAGAGTTGAGAATATAATAGCCTTACCTCCTATAATTTTACTGAATAGAATTATACTTAATCGGTTAACTATATAATTCTTAAATTAATTAAACCTTTAATAGGCGGCCCTCTTTATAATTACGGAAATAAATAGGCAGCTAATAGACTCTATTTATAATAGCTCTAGGAATTTTAATTCCCCTTTATTAAGTACTTCCTCAAAAGAAAGCTTCCTATATACGGGGTATATATTAAAAGTATTAGGGCGAAGAATAGCGAAGTAGCGTATTATTAAAAGAGTATAACAATTAGCGGCTCTATAAAGGAGATAGCCGTATTATTTATAGGCGGGGCCGAAACGAAGGGAATCGTTAAGCTAATCGATACTAAGGGCGTAATATATTAATTAAAAGTAATCGAGAATAATAAAGTTATTTTCGGCGAAATTATAAATAAATAAATCGATAACTTTATAATAAACGTCCGCCTATATCGTCAACTTAAAAAAATAAATAATACTACCCTTTACTTAATTATTAGCGAAATATAATAATTTAGGGACTAATAATTTAAAAAAGGGTAATCGATACTAAAAGACGAAACGACAGTTAATAAAATTAAAAGTAATATAGCCGTTATTAACGAGGGTAGAATAATATAATTTACACAGTCTATAGGAAAGGTAGATAGAAAGACTCAATGAATTAGAATATTTATAACAGCTATTTACTAAAGATCGGTTTATTTTAATAATATTTAGCTATATAGGGATAGGCCCCTATCTTCCTCCTCTTTATTTTATAAATTAGTACCTCCAAGCGCAATTTAGTTAGGAGGCTATATATTTCCCTAATTCTAAATAAAATTATTTTCGTTATTAATAATAGGGCTAATAAAACTAGGCTAGTAGACGGGGACCGGGTAGTAGTAACCGCCGGGGCCGGGGGTATTAGGAGCTAGAGCGCCTATAKGAGTAGCGCCTATAGCGTTAACCTAATAGCCGCCGCCATTGTAGGGACGCTACTAGCCGTAGCCGTATTAACCCTAGGCGGGCTACTACTACTAGCTACTATTACTACCGCTATTATTATTATTAATACTACCGTCCTTATTTTTATTTTTATTTTTATTCTTATTACAGTTAGAAGGCTTAACCTCTTTACTAAAATTAATACGGGTACAATATTCCGCTAAGAAATAACCTTTTTTATTATAGCGAATATATATTCTATTCTTTATACGGAATATAAAAATATTATTATTAATTATACAAGATAATTAAATATTAAAGGCGGATATAGTATTAAAGTCTATAATATTGCCGCTTTAATTAATAATAGCCTTATTAGCGGAAGCAAGAGTATTAGAAGTACCGGTATTAATACTAATCTTATAGAAGGGGTTAGCGTTCTTATTACGCTAATCTTTATCATCTAAATTCTTTACGAAGTTACGAACGAACGTTATTTATTCGTCGTATTTATTATTAATGGGCTAGGGGTTCTAATAAGTAATAGCGGTACGAACGCGCTTAGAAATCTTCTAACGTAAATAATAAATTTTTATACCATTATCGAAATTATAGCAGTCAATAAGGCAGGTGAAAATATCTTCGAATTCTTACTACTTTATACCCTTAATCATTTTCAACTCCTCTAATTCGTAACGGGAATAAATAATAACGTTAACGTTATCGTATTTCTTAATAAATTTAGCTAGTAATTCGGAAGCGGAGGTCTACTTAATAAACTTATTAACTAGGATCTTAATAAATTCTATCTCAATAGCCTCGAAAGGAGTACCTTCGATAGAGCGAGCAATAAGCGAGAACTTTTTACATTTAGAAGTAAAAAACTAAGGGTTATTAAACTAAACGAATTAAATACGAAGACGCTAGGCACAATATTTAATAATACATTTAATAGCAATACCTTTGCCGTCAAATATAAGCAATATAATAATATATAATACCGACCTATAGTTATTACTATCGTTTATAATAACTATAGTATCAAATTCATTATTATTAAGGTTATTATTAAATTCCTCGGATCCTCCGTCTTTAAGGTCCTTATTAAAAATAAGGGTATTAGGGGCCTTAACTATAATAATACGTTAGCGGAGGTCGTTAACTACCTTCTAATATTTCTCTTATTACTTTTAATAAATAGTTTTAGAATTAGCTCTTAAAATTAAAAGCTCTATTCTTAAAATAGCGATATCAATATAAAGAGAATTAACTTTACTTAAATAAGTATTAGAAAGGGTATTACGAAGGTATTTGAATTAATTATCGTAATTTTTAGCAATTTCTTATAAGTTGAGAAAGAATTTAGCTTAAATAATCGCAACGTTACTTTCGAATCTATTAACTTCGCAACGGACTTAATTAAATTCCTCCCGAATCCTAAAAAGCTCCTCCTAAGTCTCCTATATTTTAATACGAGCACTAATAATATTATCCGTAATTAAACAACAAAGGGTTAAGAAAACGATCTAAAAAACGGAGAATTAAACAAAACCAAAGGCGTCTTAAATAGGGACGTTAATAGGAACCGCTTAGTTATTAAAACTCTTAAATACTTATACAATATCCAAATAATATTTTTAACGGGCTAAATCGGTTATTATAAAGGTACCGATCGCTATAATAGTAATAAAGATATCGGTTACCAAGGGGGTATTATTATCGGATATTAATTATTAAATTAATACGTTAAGTAGGTAGGAGAAAGGAAAGAAAAAAAAGGTACGAACTACCTAATAGCGATACTCGGTTTAATAGTTACTTAATTCGAAGCTAGGATCGCAACGTAGGGTTTTAATTATATAAAAACGAATTTTAATTAATTCGAATCGATAATACTAAATTAACAACGTCGCAACGATTAAAATTAACTATAATCGCTCTTTCCTTAAATAAATACGCGCAACGCAATAATAAAGTATAATAAATTATTACAAAGCGAGAAGGTACTATTAGGGGTAGGGTAAGATATATATTATTATATAAAGGAGAGGAAAGGAAGTATACGTAGAGGACTGGCTATATAGGCGAGAGCCTAGACGGGCTAGTCCGTACGCGCGCACGTAAGACTACACGTAACGGGATATATAACTAGTACAAGTATATAGTTCTAAGCTATAATACGATGCTCTAGTATAGTATATATACGGTTAGTACAGTGTAACTACATCACAGGCTAACCCTGTGATAATTTACTTTAAATATAAATAGGACCGGGGTAACCTAAGGGGCTAAATTAACTTCGATAAAACCCTTCTATAAATTCTCGGTAATATATTTCTAGTACTCTTTTAACTCTTCTAAGGTTATTTTATATAGGGAGTTATAATTTAAGTCTGTAAGTAACTTACCCTTTTCCAATAGAATTTAGTAATTAACTTTATTACAATATTTTAATAAGGTATTTAAATCGTATTTACTAAATATATTAATATAATTATAATATTATTTGGGCAACTTTTCTAATACTAATTACTAATACTCATCGTCGTCTATAGGTAGGACCTGAATCTTTAAGCTGTCGATAATCCTATTAATTTCGTATAAATTCGTAGATTCGACCTTTATCCTATAATTAAAGTAATATTCGAAAGTAATTATATTAATAATAGCTATATCCCTAGGGCGCTCCTTAATCTATCCAAATATCTTCTTTAGCCTATAAAGACCCTACTCATTAGTAAATAAATACGTAAAAACCTATCGGCCTTCCTTCTTCGCCTTCCGAATTACCTACTCTATTATTACTACCTCCTCCTCCGAAATATATTTATATTTAACTCTATTAAATAATTCCTACTCTATCTATTCAATTTAGGAAATAGCTATTCTTTAAATATAATATTTAATTATATATAATTCCTTTAATCGCTAATTAGGGGGTAGGATATTATCGTTAGAGGAAGTAATAAACTTTTTAAGGATAGGAGATTACCTTGCCTCTAATTCAATAATCCGTTCCTATAATAAACATTCTTCTAATAAAATATTTTAAAGACTAAACTCTACGGCTCTATCCTCTATATATATTTCCTCTTTAACCTTTAACGCTATTATTCTTCTACCTATTTCCTTTATAATCCTTTCGAATTCCTCTATATCCTCGACTTCGTTAGCCTCGGCTATAGTTTTAACCCTAGCGTTTATATTCTATTTCTTTTTCTAGCGGACTTATAATAGAGTTTTATTAATATATTGTTTATCCTCTTTAATTATTAAAGTATCCCTACAGGCAACGTCCCGCTAAAATTCGGGATTTCGTAGTAGTTTAGACTATTTCATCTAAAAATCGTATATATTTAGGGCGGAAATAAAGGAATTTAAAAAATATAATAGACGGTTATAATAATTAGCTAATACTTTATAATACTCTAATTATATTCGTCCAATAATTATATTTCGATTCAAGCCGGGTAAGACAATTATCTATTCGTTATAAAACTTATATCCCTAAATATATAAATATCCTTTTATAGCGTAGTCGATAATATTTAACGTAATTTACTTATAGGGCGTAATATAACCGGGTTCGAAATCTATATATATTTCAAATTATAAATATTATAATCTCTTCGTAAAGGTATCGTTTATAATAATATAAGCATCTACTCCTATATCGATTAAAATTTTAGTAGTAGAAATTAATAATCTATTTTAAACTATATTATATTTAATTAGAAAAGAGGATCCTTAGCTTAAATAATTATTTAATTAAAATATCGATTCTATATTAGTAGAATATATTAGTATTATTACTATTATTTTTATCGTTTCCCTTTTTACAATCGATATTTCTCTTAGGAAGGAAGCTAATTGCCCTAGGGAAATTAGTTTTTCGGGTCTTTACCCTCTTAATCGGCTATACCGGCCTTATTAACCTCCTCCTTAAAAGAATTTTCTAAGTCCAATTCAATAATTATAACGCCGTCGGGAATATTGAGAAAACTAACTAATATAGTATTAATTTAGGAAACTTTATACTTTTCTACTACCTTTTTAATATAATTTCGGTTAAAATACTCTATTATACGATATCCTTCCTTATAATAAATAAAATATTTACCTTTTACTTAAAATTTATACAATTCTTCTATATTAAGCTTCTTATAAAAGAATAAAGAATTAAGTAAACGGTTTCTTAAAGGGTTGGAAACTACGGCAATAGTAATCTTCGTACTAAAACCCTTATAATAAGACTTCTTAGGATAGAAAAACAAAGATAGGGAATTTAATTAATAATTCTTATTAATAAATTAAATAATAGTATAATAATCTTCGAAAGTCTTACTAGGGTTAAAATAAATAATAATAATAATATTGCGGAAGTACTTTAGTAATTTATGTTTTATAGTCAATTTCTAATAATAGGTAGGGATATAAACCTATTTAGCGAATCGAATAAATTTGACCTTAAAATTTTAGAACTTCTTATTATCCTTTATAATAAATTTTTCGAATTCTAAATTAGTTTTCTCGATAGTATTCTTATCTAAATAGCTCTCCTTTAAATAGTTTAAAAACTATTTAATAATAGTTAAACGAAGGGGGTTACTATTATATTTGTAAACGAATAAAAGGATAGCTTTATTAATCTTTCCGCCTAAGCGTCCTATAATAATATTAAACGCAGTACGCTTAATAGCAAAGTAATTTATATTAACTTCTAATATATTATAGATTTAAAATAATTATATTTCGAAAGATACCTTATTTTTATTTAATTTACTATAGAAGAGAGGGATATTAAATACCTTAGTAGACTTCTTACTATAACTATTAAAAGAATAGGAAGAACGTTCCGAACTAGGGCGGGGTAAAAGATTAGACGGAGTACGAAAAAACTTCTTACAACGCCTATTATTTCTAATATACTTATTATTATTCCTATTTTCAAAGTCGTTTAACTAATTTAAATCGGATTCGTCGTTAAATAAATTTAAATTATTAATACTAACTATTTAATTACTATTTCTATTATTATTACCATTATTTCTACCGAAGATATTATTAACCTATAAAATCTTAATTATTTTATCGGTAAATCGGTTCTTAATCTTCGAAGGGACTTTATTAATAACTTCGTAAATCTCGGAGGAAATATAGATATAACGCTTCTAATAAAAATCGTTTAAAGTAAATTCAGCGAATTTATTAATAAATTTCTATTTATTATATTCGATTAAAGTATATAGAATAGTAAAGTCCTTAGTTACTAGGGAACGTTTAAATAATTTATTACTTTTCTCCAACTTAACTAACTTATCTTCGGCGATTTAGAACTTTTAGCGGGTATAATCGAAAGAGAAGTCGGCTACCTTCTTTTCCTCGCGTAAAGGGATTAATTCGATTTTTATTATATCGATATTTTATTTTAATTCGTAAATACATTCTTAAAATTCATTAATCTTATTTAAAGCCGTAGGGGGGTTAACCTTATTCTTAATTTAAATTTTTATAGCGTCGAATTAGATTATTAAAGTATTAATCTTACCCTTTAGACGGGCGATTTCTATTTAATTCATAATCCGCTCTATATCTAGGCCGTTTATATATACTTTAATAATCTTATTAAAACGAAAATTATAATTTACTACTATCTCGGCTAAGGATTCGTTATAAAAGTAGTAGTATTATTTAATCTTTTCGTATTCCTTATATAATTCGTTTTCCAACTATCGATAAGTAGTCTTTATATTAGTAAAGCATTTTTATAAATCGATTTTTTTACAAGAGGCCGTTATTATTATATCGCATTCGTCTTTAATATAAACAATAGTAGCGTCTTATTCCTTTATCTTCTAAATAAAATAAATAATAAAAGAATATATTTTGCAGACTATCGTATCTATATAACCCGTTATCTCTATTAAATTATTAATAGAAGTATAAAAAATTTATAAGGAGAGAAAGCGAACTTATATTTTATTCTATATTGCGGCGGGGTCCTAATTATATATATTAATAAATTATATAAATATTATTATACCCTTCTAAATATCTAAAATAGTAAACCTTTATCTATTTTTAATAAATAATTAGAAATAAATATAATTAAAGTTACAATAATTCTTAAAATTATCGGTTATATAATTAGTCCGGTCGATAACGTCGCCTATTAAATTGTTAAAGGATAGAGCGAAACGTTTACTACCAATCTTAAGGATGACGTTAGCCTAATAAAAGTTATATATTTATTATAATATAAATCCTAYAAAGTCTTTAGTCTCGGAATTAACTTTATTAAAAATAGTTAAAATTATTTTATTAAATTTATAAATATCGAAGGATATATATTTAATAAATGAAAAGTTCGTAGGAACGTTATCTTTAATATCGCGGAATAAATCGATATTAAAACGTATTTTATAGTAACGTAATAATTAAATATTGTTAAAGGGTCCCTCTATCTTCTTATTCTTAATTAAAGGGGGGCAATTCGGTATACTATATTAAATAGTAATACGTTCGTATAAAATAGATAAGTCGCAAATCGTAAAAGAATTAAAGGAATTATAATTTTAATTATAATTATTAATAGAGGGTATAATAAATTAATAATTAGGGACAGATTCTATCGGGGGTAGAATTAAATATATAATAGAAAGGGAAAATATATTTTCTTCGGATTTAAAATTAACGTCATCGTTATATAGAGTATAATTTTCGGCCGTCGGGCTACCTTCGGGCTAGTTATTAAAATTAATTATTATATTAAGGTTTATTATCGTTACTTTCAAATAAAATTATAGAAAATATAAATTTCGAAGTAGGATCTTTTTATATCGGATTCGTACTATAATAATTGTAATTCGGGTTCTTATAATTCGAATAATTAATTATAATAACTTCGAGCGTTTTCGGGTTTTTATCGCTAGCGATACGTAATTATATTGCGACTTCGGGTATCGGGTAATTTGGGATATTATAATTACCGTCCCCGGTCGTATAATATTAATAGTTTTAGTTTTATATAAAGGCGTATACAATTACAAAAGAAAGCTAATTTAAGGAGATTATAGTACAAATTAATATAAAATTAAAGCTAAAGAGAGAAAGGGGAAAAGAGTAAAAGTAAATTAGTTGTACGTAATTAAGTATATGCGTACGCGCTAAGCCCTGTTAGGTTAAGTGGGGCGTGCGCGAATGCGGCGCGCTACTACGTGACTGAACCCGTGCAACCTCTGGGTAGTTATAGCTCTGGGCTATGACACGACGTTATTATATTCTAATATAAAATTGAGGATTACTATAATAGTATAGAGGATAAAGTTTTGGGTCTTAATAAGGAAGGATAGTTTATAAGTATAAATTCTAAAGGTTATTTTCAATTTACTAATTACCCTTTTAATAATAATTCTTATTTAATTATATTTTAAATTATATAATTCCTTATAATTTACCGGTCTAATACTACCCCTCTTCGATTCTTACAAATAATATTATACGCTACGATATAAGATGAATAATCTATATAAATAATTATACCCGCCGTCGGCTAAGTAAAAATAGTTCTATAGAATTAAGAAGCTATACGCTAACGAAGCCCTAAATATTCGATTGTTATATATAGAGCCCTTATACCCGGGTAGAGTATATATAATATAGCTATCGAAATTGTATACGAGTATAACGTTTATTAAAAGCCTTCCTTTACGGGTTCGTTAAATAGATTACTTATCGGTTACCACTCTTATAAGGAAGTATAAATTATCGATAGTACTTAATACCCTATTAAAGTAGGGATATAACTTCGGGTTCGTTTTAATCTTTATCGGAATATATAAAAGGGGTAATCTAATCTTTAACTAAGTAAATCGAATATAAGCCTTTAATACTTTATAAAAAGCCCTATTTATATAGTAAGTAGAGGTTACGAAACTTTAATAAAATTTTGATACTAATTTATAAATAATAGTAATACTTCGCTCCGTAATTTATCCCGAGAACCGATAAATAGTACCCTATAATATTATTAATAAGAAGATTATAACCTTTTCGTTTACTTATAGCCTCCTTCCTTTATATAGTCTAGTATTATATTGTTACAGGATTACCTATAACTACCTATTACATACACGGCTCCTGCCATAGGCAGTCGAGCCTCGTACCGTACCATTACTGCTATTAGCCAATAGTACATCACGTATATATATACGTACGCGGTCTAAACTCTAGGTATAGCCTTCGTATTATACCCTATATCGCTAGACCTACGCATACCTCTCTTTCCCTCTCTTCGTATAATTATATATATCCAACCTACCCCCTACCTTTAGCTTTACCCTATAATAATTAATTATACCTACTATTACGCTGTGAGTGTATAACTTTATTTATTTTAATCGCTGCTATTATAAGAATTTCCGATATACCTGCGATTATTTCTCGTATTATAATAGTCCCGGTTATATTACGCCGCTAGGTTCAACTTTGAGCTAATATTATTATATTATATTATAATATTCCAGCGCCTATAAGGTAATACGCCTACTTAATTATAAGGTAGCCCCCTATCCTTTATTGAAACGCCCATCCTTCCACCGTGGAGGCGCTTCGGTCGGGCCCACCAAAGGTGCCATGGAAATCCACACCAAAGGTCGTGGTCCGTGGGCCCACCGAAGCGACGAAACTGGAAGGAGCGGCGGTTCTGTCTATAATGGGCCAGAATGCAATTAATTGCGGAGCCAGGGTCACTACCCCATGCCCAAAAAGGAAATTGTGTCGTCATCGAGATACAGTGTCAATAGCCAGCTCAAAAAATCCACGAAATGACATTGCAGTTGATATTCCTCCTCAAGTAAGGGATGCATCAAAGTGCAACCAGATGCAAAATGTTCGCCTGAATTTTGCGGTCATTTTGGTACTCTGTGCAGCCTGTGCAGTGTGCTGGTTGTTGAGAAAAGTCAAAAAGAGTCGTTTTTATCGAAATGCGACCGTCGCAAATGACCAAGTCCCCAAATGACAAAGTTGGAGAGTAATGAGGAGACATTGGGAGCAATGGGAGCAATGGGAGCAATGAAAAGAAAAGACATTGGGAACAATGAAGAGACATTGGGAGCAATGGGAGCAATGAAAAGAAAAGACATTGGGAGCAATGAAAAGAAAAGACATTGGGAACAATGAGGAGACATTGGGAGCAATGGGAGCAATGAAAAGACATTAGGAACAATGAAGAGACATTGGGAGCAATGGGAGCAATGAGGTTCCCAAAATGACCAAGACCCCAAAATGACCAAGTCTTTCTAATGAAAGCGAGGTTTCTCAACGATAGATTGATGCATCCACCTGCAGAAAGTACCAAAATGATCAGAAAAGGCTGGCGAACATTCTGCACCTGGTTGCACGACGATGGACGTTTTGGTCGAGGAGAAATTTCAATTTCCGCGTTTTGAGGCTTCCGTGAAGCCGGGTTTCGTCCGGCCGTCCGGGAGGGTGGCCGGAAAAAGTGGGCCCTCGGAGATGTGGATTTATGGGCGTTTCACTGTCTCCCTCGGGCATATCCGGCTCCGCCCAAGGGAAGACTATTTTTAATCGAATTAATTAATATCGTCCGTTATTAATGTAAATATTACTATTTCTACTATTAGTTTAATTATCGACCCTGTTTACGAAACGCTTTTCGAAAACGTTATAGAGTCCTTCAATAATAGCTCCGATCCCGGCGCCGTAGTTGAATAAACCGATTTTAATACCGCCTCTAAATTTATTAGCTACTGTACTTTCCTATATATTATTATTACCCTCGTCCGATTTATTTATTAAAATATTATTAAAGCGAATTCCTTCGTTGTAATTATTAATAATACGTTCGCCGATAATATAGAATAGCTAGTAAAGTAAAATATAATTATTATTTACTTTAATAATAAAATTGCTTATTTTAAAAAGTAATTTACTATTACTTAAAATAAATTTATTAATATTAATTCTGCGCTTAATACTGCTAATGAAGCTAATAACTAATTTAGGAAGAATTATACTACTAATTTTTACGAAAAGAATAATATTATTAAGGAGTTTAAGAAGTCCTTCCGTTAATATACGGACTTAATAGACTTAATAGACCCGATAAACCTAAACCTTTTCTAACTTACCGACCTACCCGAATTTAACTTTAATAACAATAATAATATTAACGCCGATATTATATCTACTCCTAAATCGAAAATTAATAAAGACCCCGATACTTATATTAGCGAAGGTAGTATAATTATTAAGCGTACCGAATCTTACCGCGCCTAGCGCGCAAAGATTAAACTCTATTAATTCTAAGATATTTAATATTTTAATTAAAATAAATATTATAAATTTACGCAAATCCTTTCGTACTTAGAAGGCCCCGCCTTTTATATTATATCTCCCTAAATTATACTAATATTAAAAGAGGCCGACGAGGAAAAATAGAAGTAGAAGACTAGCGAACTCTTACTCGCTTTCTTCGATATTAAGTACGACTATATAGATTTTACCTTCGAATTGTATTATAATTTTAAAACCTTAAAAATAATTAAGGGTTAGAAGTAGTTTAATTTCGAAGATAAATTTACTACCTTTATTAATTATTGCGATTTAGATAATTTTATAAAGACTTATTACTTAAAAATAAAAGTTACTAATAAAATTCGTAACATTATCGCCTACTAGTAGAATCTCCTTACCCTTAACGATTATAATAAATAGTTTACCTTATATTGTAAATTCGCTTCCAATATCGAAGAATGTAATTAATATAATAAGACTACCGTCTTATTTTATAAAAATAATTCCGGCTCCGGTTTTAATTTTAGTGGCGGCACCCCCGCTTCTAAGCGTACCGTTAGCTAAGGCGGTAATATTATAGACTTAAATACTATATCCGCCCTTAATGTCTCTTTAGTACGTATAATTGATAAAGCTATTATTAACTACCGCGTATAGAATAACCTATATAAATAATATATTAAACCTAATTATTAGGCTATTAACTATTATAATAGTATTAATATTAGTATCCTTAAAATTAAGAGGGAGTATAATTATTATAATAACTATAATCGTAGCGGTAGTAGAGGTGGTAGTAATAGTAGTAAATTAGTAATAGGCTAGAACGGCTACGGTAATAGCGCCCGCGTTAATATTATAGGTATTAGAGACGCTGCTACTATTCCCGCTACTATAACCGCCCCGGCCGCCGTTCTAATTCCCCCCGCTATTAAATATAGCGAGGGAAATACGTAACCTCCCCGCTAAATCGCATAGAGAAGCCATTGTTTATAATGTTAATAGAAGAGGAGGATATAAATTTAATAGATTTAAAAGTAGTTTAATTAAAGAACTCTACTTTAAATAACTATAATAATAATTCCATCCTTCTTTTTATTTATATTATTTATAGACTATATAATTAATAAAATAAATATACCGCTTTAATTGATAGTAGGTACTCGGCGCTCGCTTTTATCGACTATAGCTTCGCTACCCGTTATATTATACCGTTATTAAAGCTCCTTAAATTAAAGGCCTTATATTTAACTAATAGCGTCCTTAAGGACCTTATTACTTACTATTATAAAATCTATCTTTAAATCGGTTACTATACCGAAGTAATTGTAATATTAATATATAATTTAATAATAGACTACTTAATAATCTTAAGTATATTGTAATTCAAACTTTATAATCTATTAATATCCTAACTAAACGGTTTAATTATATTTATAAAAATATACGCTAGCCGCTATCTATTTACTAATTTATCTTTCTTCCTTCGTTAGGTATTTAAAGTCTAAGATTATATAAAACGCTGCGAAGTCGTATACTAAATTACTACCCCTCCTACTCTAACGGTAGAGGATAAATTTAAAGACGAATATAAGTACGTTCTAATAATTATCGAAGACTTCGACCTTAAGATTATTAATTATTTATTACCCGCCTAAAGGGTAAAACGCGTTATAAAATAACGGTTCGCCCGGTTAGAGGCCTGCGAAGTACGTTCTAATACTCCGTTAATTACTTTAATAATTATAAACCCTATTCCCTAAATTAAACCCGCGATCTATTGCCTAATTATTAATTAGCGGAGGTTTAATACGGATTACCGCGTCCTTATTCGCCGTATTTATTATTCGAGCGACCCGGTTAATCCAGCGGATATTAGAAATTTAACGGCAATTAATTTTAATTAGCTTTGTAAAATTTATAAGTTTCGAACTTTCTATACTTCGTACGTAGAAATTAATAAAATTATAGAGGAGGTTAGGGTAGAAGAGGAAGTCCGAATTAAAAAGGTAGAAGAAGGTATTTTAGAGTTTAAAGAGTAAAGGGATAATAAAAGCATTATTAATAGAGGGGTAAGAATAGGAACGGAATAAGTAGGAAATTTATTAATAGATTTATTGACCGAGGAAATAATATAAGAGATTATAGCCGGTAATAGCGTTAAATATAAGAAATTATTAGGTAAGCGTTTCTACTTCTAAATCGATACCTACGCCGGTAAGGGATTTAAAGTTACTATTCGCGCCGCTAAAATCGCTAATAAAATTTACTTTAATAGTAAATTAGACGAAGATTCCTAACGGTATAAAGAGGTTATTAAGATCGTTAGAATTACCGAGGAGGACGCTGTTAAATTTTACGAAAAGGCCGACAAACCCTTTAAAATTAATACGCAAATTAAAAAAAAGTTTCTTAATTAATATTAGAAGTATATCGATATATTTAAATTTAAGAAGGCTATAGTTATTCCCCCCTATTATTCCTACAATTTTAAGATTGAATTGAAGTTAGGCGAATAAATACTATATATTAAATTAAAACCCTTTAACCCTAATAAATTAAGCGTTATTAAAAAATAGATCGATAATAATTTAAAAATTAGTTTTATTCGCCTATTATAATTGGAGGCCGCCTCCTAAATTCTATTTATAAAGAAATTAGGTAGAGGAGTATAAATTTATATAAATTATAGAAGTATTAATAATGTTATTTTTAAAAGTAGATACCCCCTTCCTTTAATTAAGGAGACCTTTAATATTATTTATAAAGTTAAAATTTTTATTAAGTTCGATATTATCGCCGCTTTTAATTATATTCGTATAACCGAAGGGTATAAATAGCTAATAATTTTTATTATCCGCTTTAACCTATTTAAGTCTTTAATTTATCCTTTTAGGCTATAGGGAGCCCTAGGCACTTTTTAGAACTATATTAATAATATCCTATACGATATTTTCGATGTATATACGATTATTTACTTCGATAATATTTTAATCTTTTTTAATAACGAAGCGGATTATAAGTATTATATTAATAATATTTTCGAATATTTAATTAAAATTAATTTATAGGTAAATATCGATAAATACGAATTCTATATTAAGAAGACTAAATATTTAGGGTTAATTATAACGCTTAGAGATATTGAAATAGACCCCGAGAAAATTAAAACTATTACTAACTAATAGCCCCCTACCTCAAAAAAATTCCTATAAAGTTTTTTAGGCTTTATTAATTTCTACCGGCGCTTTATTAAAGGATTCTTAATTATAGCTACGCTATTATACGACTTTATTAAATAAAATATTAAATAGAAATAGACTACGGCCTAATAGTCCGCTTTTAAAATATTAAAAGTAATTTTTAATAGCGGACCTATTTTGCGTATATATAATTAGTTTAAAAAGACGGTTGTAGAAATAAACGCTTCTAATTAAGTATTAAGCGGTACCCTTTTATAGTATAGGGACGACGGAGTACTTTACCCCGTAGCCTATTTTTTATTAAAGTATAGCGCTATAAAATATAATTATAATATTTATAATAAGGAATTGTTAGCTATCGTTAAAATATTAGAAGAGTAGAGGCTAGAGTTAGAAAGGGTATAATAATTATTTAATATTATTACAAATTATAAAAATTTAAAAACGTTTACTACTAATAAATAGCTAACCCCCTACTATATATATTAATTATAATTCTTATCCCGCTTTAACTTTTTTATTTATTATACTTCGGGTTCGAAGAACCTTCGACTTAACGCCCTTAATTAGAAGCCTAAAGACGTACTTCTAAATATAGAAGATTACCGCCTAAAGGCTAAAAATTATAAATTAATCGATTCCGCCCGCTTCGAAGACAATTATTTCGAAACCTTATCGGCTACTAATATTAAAGAGTTAAACGTCAATAAAGAAGTCTTTCTCTTAATATTAAATTCCTTTGAAGAATTAAATAAATTTATAAATAATATTATCAAAGAGAGCTATACCTAATCTATATTAATATAGGAAGTAGTCGCTTGCCTACGGGACCCCGGCCGCTTAGAATAGCGCCTTTATATTAGGAAGAAATTAAAAGTAGTATTTGCGGAGTATTCTACAATAGGAGGTAAAGTATATTATAAAGGAAGAGTATTCATCGACTTAAACGATATAACTATTTACTTATAGTTAATCTATTATACCTACTCGTTGCCAACGGCGGAATACCCCGGAAAAAATAAGACTTAGGTATAAATAAATGAATATTAATATTAATTTAATATAATAGAATCTATAAAAGCCTATTATAAAAGTTGCCTAATTTATTCGAAGACTAAAGTATTACAAAGGGCTAAGGCGGGTTATTTTAAACTTATACTAACTACTTTTATACCCTAGAAAGATATTTCCGTCGACTATATTTCTCCCCTCCTAAAAAATTTATATTTAGGCTAAAAGTTTAAATATATTACTATTATAGTAGACCGCCTAATTAAAATATAGTACTATATCGCTACTAAAACTATAGAAGTAGAGGAATTAGCCGACTATTTTATCGATAGGATTTATACCCTATATAACTTACTTAATATTATAGTATTAAATTACAGCTTTTAATTCGTATTACTATTCTAGGCTACCGTTTATAAAAGATTAGCCGTTAAAAGGCTATTTAATTCTATTTTTTACCCTTAAATAAATACTTAAATAGAATGTATTAACGTAGAAATAGAATAATACCTACGAATCTTTATAAATTAGATATAAATAGATTAGGCTAGGTAATTACTACTAACGGAATTCGCTAGTAATAATATAGTCTTAAAAACTATAGGAATTACCCTATTCTTTACTAATTATAATTCTTACTTACGGATAAGTATTAAATTATTATTAATTACCCTATCCCAATTCTTTCTAATTTAATAGAAGGAATACCTAAAGGTTTACGAACTAGTAGTTCGATTCGAGGCTATTTAGGACTATATATATACTTTAATAAAAAAGGTATAAAATTATTATAAGGTTAATATTAATGAGAAGCGCTCCGATACGCTAAAATACTACCCTAGAGACTTAATTATACTAAATACGATTAATTTAACTAATAGGCGCCTTTATAATAAATTATACCCTCGTTAGGAGGGCCCTTTTAAAGTCGAATAAATATATTTTTATAATATTAAATTTACCTTACCCGCTAATATATAATATTCCCCGGTATTTTACGTCTCTATAGTTAAATTTTATAGGAAAGGCCTACCTAGTTAGACCGCTATCTAGGGAAATATATACACTAACGAAGGCCGGATAATAATTAGAATTAATAATTATAAGGAAGTACCGGAATAGGAATTTGATAAGCTTTTTAATTATAAATAGAAGGGGGGTAATTACTACTAATTCTATATAGTAATATAGACTTATTATAACCCTACCGAAGAATCGATTACTAATATAATTAATATAAAAAAAACTATTATTACTTTTTATAGTAATTACCCCGAAGCACCCATCCTACTAAAGGTTAAATAGTAGCCGGAGATTATAATTATATTATAAGAACGGACCCCGCTACTAACTTTAATACCCTAAGTATTAGCTCTAATACCCCGGGTACTAATTCTAACGCTCCGCGCACCCCGAATACCCTAAGTACCCCGGGCCCCAACCCTAACCCTACCCCCGAGACGCTCTAAACGTATTACCGATTTAAAAGAATAAATTAACGCCGCTGTTATTACAAGGCAGAGGCATAGTTAGGGGTAGGGTAAGATATATATTATTGTGCGGAGGAGGGGAAAGGAGGTGTGCGTAGAGGGCTGGCTATATAGGCGAGAGCCCTGGAGCTAGCCCGAAGTTACGTATTTACGCACGTAACCGGACGGCATAGCTCTAAACTATATTAAGGTACTCTAATATATTATAATAGTAATACTTAACGTTAGGTAGGTTATAAGTAGGTTAACCTTATAATACTATCCCCCCCCTCCGTTTATCTAGCGAAGAAAAATCTAATTATATATTATACCCCTTCTTCTAAACGTTTAATAACTTTTTTAAAATCTATACTATTACGTTTGTAAAGCCTTCTTCTTTACGTTAAAATAGAATAGCAGCGGCAATAGTTTTAAATAATTATTATAAATGGGATAAATAGCGTTAAAGAAGCCCGGGGGTGGGGCGGCGGTGTAGTTTAAGGGTTAAGTAGCGCTGTAGGGGTTCGGGACCGTCTGGGTCCGAATTTAAATCCGAATCCGTTTTTAATTCGGTAAAGTTCGCTTATAATTAATAATTAAGCTAGGAGCGGACTTTTAAGGGTATAAGGGTTTAAGGGTAATTGTAATAAAATTCTAAAACCCTTTCTTTATAATTAATAATATAGTTCTTAGGTTCCTATATAAAGGGGTAGTCCCCTTTCTATTTAATTTAGTAATATTAGTAGTAATTCTTATTAAATTAGTTGTAGTCGATTAAGCGCTTAAAATCCTATTCGATAATATTTATATTATTATTTATTCGGACTATAATATAGTTATCGTTAATAATAATATTTAAGGAGACGTTTTAATTAAGGAGGCTTCGGCCGATTTAGCGTTGGATTATAGAAATATAGAAAATTAGCGAATACTTTATATTAATTGGGAGGTTGAAGTAAACTCGATAAGAATTAGTTTTAATAATATAGAAGGGGCCTTCCTAATGGGGGGAGAGTTTTTAATAAGGGCGGCCGTTAATAAGGTTAGTAACGTCGAAGAGGATTAAATCGTTTGCCTAATATTTATTTAAATTTACACAGTATTTATTAGTATTAGTTTCGTATTATTCTTAAATATAGCAAATCTATTAGGAAACGAAGTCTTAAATTTTCTAAAAATAATTGGTAAATTCGGTAACTTTATAGTATTCTTTTAATTAGGTAGGGGAGAGGTTGGGGGGCGGTAGGGAGTAAGGTTCGGTACTTATACGAAGGTAGTAGTTATAATTAATAAAGAATAAGGAGATACCTATAGAGGAGGAAACGGCGTTATTATCCGAAAATTCTACGAACGGGAATTATTTTATTTAATTTATTTAAACCTAATTAATATAGAAGCGTAGGAATTATTTTATATTTATATTAATATATTCGGTTTAAACGTTAATTTAAGGATAGAAAGCGGAATTAAATTTTCGTATAATAAAGAGGCGATTGTAAAAAGTAATTTAGAAATAGAAAATAAATTAGGAGTTTCTATTAAATATAATAGTATTAAGTAAATTATATAAGGAATAAATCTAATCGATAAAGTAATCGGCGAACTCTTTTACTTCGAAAGTAATATAAGGGATATAGTACTATATTTTTATTAACTTATTTATAATAATAGCGATATAGTAAAAAGTCTACCCGAAGTATTTACTAAATAATAATAGAATAATATAATCGATTAAAATATCTTTCTATAAGGTTAAGGAGATAGTGGTAAATTTAAAAAAACCCGCAAAATTGTATTTAAAAAACTTTGTCTTCGCGTATAGGAGGTAATTTTTATAAAAAAAGTAGACGTTATAGTATATACCCTCCTAAAAGAATTCGCAAACGAGTAGGTCGTATATAATATTTCTATTTAGGTACTTTATATTAAGCGAATTATATTACCGACCGATTAATTAAAATTAAAATTCCTTATCTTCGGGGTCGATAATAATATAATTGCGCTATTTTACTACCCTATTAGGGAGGATATAATATTTAGAGAAGGTGCGGCTAAAAATTTTATAGATTAATAGCGGTTAATAGCGAAGGGATTTATTTAATAAGTAAATTATAAATTCCTATAAAAATAGAGAGGTTTTATAATTAACGTAAATAAAGTTATTAATTAATTAATTATCGAAGTCTTTAAAATTAAAGAAATAAAAATTAAAAGTAGTTATAAGATTATTAATTTTAAAATAATTTTCTTTAAATTAAGAAAAGTCGAAGAATTATTTTTAACGGACGGCGAAATGGTCGTCCTCTACGCTTACGGAATAATTGTTAAATTTATAATTAAAAGCGTCCGGGCGAAGGTTTTAAGGGCTAAGGGTATAGCGGATTAAAAAATTAAATTATAAGAGGAATTAGGATTAGCGTATATACCGCTAAGTAAATTACTTATTTATTATAAAAATAACGAAATTCTTATAATCGTTAAGAATATTAAAGGGAATTTAAGCGCTTTCGAATTCGGAGCGCTATTCTTCGAAGGCCTTAATAATAGCAAGGAATTCTTTATTATAAATATTATAATTATATTCCTATACGCTATATTTGGCTAAAAAGTAGGTAATAAGGTATAAAATACTTTTATCATTATATTAGGAGAATATACCGCCTATAACCTAATTTAAAGTATTTATCTCTATTATAATCTTTTTAGTTTAATTGTAAATCTTAAGGATAAGGCTGTTAATAAAAGCCTATTTAAAGGAATCGAATATAATTTAGTAATAATCGGTCTAAATCTATAGCGCGTCTTTTATAGTTAGTTTATAGAGGGGGGCCGCGATTAAGGAGAAGGAATATATAAAACGTCGGTAAAAATTTATAAAACTAAAGAAAGATTAGAAGGATTTTTTAAACTTTAAAACTTACTATTTAATAATAGCCTTAACTTTCTTTAAATCTATTTTAATACCGCCTAGCGTAATAATAAACCCTAAATACTTAGTACATTTAATATAAAATTCGTATTTATTAATATTTATATTAAAATTTATTTTTATTAACCGTTTAAGAACGTTATTAATATAGTATTTATAGTTCTATTCGTTATCCGAATAAATAAGGACGTTATTAAAGTAAATAGTAATATAAATATTAAGTACGTTATAAAGGATATTATTAATATAATTCTAGAAAGCGCCGGGGGCGCCCTAAAGGTTAAAGGGGATAATAAAACTTTCGAAGAGACTAAAGCGGGTAATAAAAATAGTAAACTATTCGTAATCTTCCTTTATATAAATATAGTTAAAAGTAATAATAATATTAAATTTAATAAAAATTTTAATGTAATAAATAGCGTCGAGCGTCTCTTTAATTAAGGGAAGGGGGTGGTAAAATTTAAATATAACGTTATTAATACTGCGGTAATCGATATAAATATAGATTCCGCCTCCCAATTTCTTAATAAAAAGAATTAGGGAGGAGGCTTAGGATTAAAAAAGCCAAATAAATTTCTTTTAAAAATTATTATCGATCTATTATTTAATAATATTAAATTTATCTAGATTAAAAGTGCGGTTACGTACTGCGGGCGCCTCTTTTCTAGGTTTAAATTTAATCCTAAAATTATAAGCGTAATTAAGGGGGAATATTTTAACTATAGCTTAGCGGAAGGTATTCGTATAATATTAATATTAATTAAAGAATTTAGTTTAAATTTAATCGTCGGTCTTATAAAGCTTATCCGCCTTTTTATAGAAAGTATTAATATTTTTAGAAGTAATTTTATTAAGGGCGATACTGTTAATTATAAAATATTTATTAATAACCCCTTTATATTTAATAAAATCCTTATTCGTACTATTAAGGGGGATAGAATTTAAAATTCGGGTAATACAGAGGGCTACCTCTATACTTTAGCCTACGAGGGCGTCGATTTACGGGTAGAAATTAGAACCGAAGAATTTTTTATATTATTAGTTGTAACCGAAGAGGATTTATTCAATAATTTAAATTATTAATTCGTTACTAAAAGCGGAAGGCTCTAATTTACTAAAATTATCCTCTACTTACTCTTCGTTGTATATACATTTAATATCTTCCTCTATATTAGCCTAAATTATTTGGATAATTTAAAATTTAAAGTAATTAGCGAATTTGAAAAAATTAAGCGTTAAGAGCTCTTTAATATCTTCGGGGTTAATAAAATTATAAAAAAAGGAAGGAAGGCGGGGGGGAGCGAAGGAAACTATTAAAAATATAAATGCTTAGCCTAGGCCTATAAGGGTATAATTAATAGGCTTAGGGCTAAATTAGTTAGTAATTTACTTAAAGCGGCGGCGAAAAGCTTATTAGATTAAGGAGGTTAAGGAGGTATAGTATAATATTATTAAGGCCGGGCTAGGGTCCGTAATTAAGGCTGGGGAAAAGTCCGTATTTAAAACTAGAGGAATAGGTTCTACAATTAAGAGGGTTTAAATAGCCTCCTTGGCTAGGAGGGTTCGGGTAGTAGTTTCGGTTAGTAAAGGAGGGTAAGAATTGCCTTTGTTTTCGGTATTTTCGATTATAAGAGCGTAATATATTATTATACTAATTTTTATTACTTTTAAATTAAAGGGTTAGGAGGTTATCTATAGAAATAGGGCGCGGCGTAAATTCTAGAGAAACGCTATTTGTACGGACCTCTTTCGCTATTTATACGGTAACCCACTTTTTTTTCCCATACACATCCCTAACCCTGGCGCCCAGCAATCGACTCGCACCCATCTGGCACGTACCGCGCCCGCCAAGCTCCCAAATTTCAGGCTATTACACGCATCTGGGGGTTGCACAGGCCACCCTCGTACTGCACTGGCTACCCAGTCAGACTTGGCGATTCTTTCTGGCATATACTGCATCGCTTCCTCCACCAAACCACACACATCATCACCCCATCGCATTCAATCAATCCACCACATCGCACATCGCCAATTATCGTCAAGTAAATAAAGCGCTCGCATCTAGTCAACGGTACGGATTGATGCATCACTTTTCAGTGCATTTCCCCAGCTAACTGTAATGCAAATAGTCGATGCAGCGACCCCCTAGCCGACGGGTATATGCGACCGTAGCGCAAATAATCCCGACCCGACAATCGACCCTACCTTTGCCCAGCCCAATTATAAAAACGATCCTAACGAGAGCCCTCCTCCCCTCTATAAAGTATTTACGATTTAATATAACTCTTTCGATAAAATCGTTAAGGCGGTAAAGAGTTAGGGTTAAAAGCAAGGTTACTAACTCATTAAAACGAAAACTAGTAACACTATAGATTTCAAGTTTGGACCGACCAAAGCCGACTTCGAATATTCTCGCGGCAAAGTCCGTAAAAGCAAAGTACACAATCGAATAACGTCAACCGCCAAAATAGAATACCCTTAGAGGGAGACTACTAGGGCGTTAATAACCAACGATAAAAGGTAGACCTTCGAAGTTAAAGAGGGCTATAAATATTATACTTATCTTCCTAGTAATAATATATAGATTTGGGGTGCTTTTAAGGTAGAGTATAAAACCTTTATTACCTAATACCTAAACCGACCTAACGTTAGGAATCGTTATATCGTTAAGTAGTTGCGTAGTCAATTTCTAGAGTTTTATTTTACTATTAAATAATTGGAGAATATTCGGGGCTAGTTAAGAAGGGAAGCTAATATAGGTTATAACCCCTTCCAACTTATAATAAGGCTTTTTAGAGAGAAGGGGGTTTACTTTGAGGTTAATTGAGTAGACAGCACTCAAAACGTCGATAACGAGAGCAAACCGACTGCCCTCTTCTAGAGTAATCCCTAGAGAGAGGAGCTTTAGCGCTAGAACCCTACCGTTCAAATATACGATAATACGTATAAGACTAATAATAAAGGTCTCGCCTTCTTTCAAATTATTAGTATAATAGGCATTGGGTATGCTTTTAACTGCGGATTTAGCCTTGTTAATAACGAGAGATAGGAGGGATTTAATTAGTTAATAGATTAAGTTAACGCTCGTCGTAAAGCTATTAGCGCTAATAAACCGAAAGTTACTATAACCGATTATAATATAGTAATAAGGGTAGCTATCAAGTGAATTTATCTAGAAGTTCGCTCCCAATTGTGCATTTTTTACATTAATAAGAATATAGTATTAAATATTAAGCGCAAATAGAATAAGAAGGTCGCTACCCAGGTTACTAATATTTATACCGTTATAATATAGGCACAATTCCAGCGAAAAATATCGGCATCAATACAACCAATAACCCAACCAACCGCCCAACCAGCCCAGCCAGCCCAGCCTAGCAATGCTACCACTCTAAATAAATTTGATAATAAGGATCGCAATATCGTTACACGTATAAATGAGCTGGCAGATAGCACGGCTCAATTGGGCGCTCTCCCTAATACCGTAGAGTATTTACGCACTGGGCTTTATAATTTATAGAAGCACGTATATTATACCTATACTATTAAGGCATTCAATATTACTTGGGAGAGGCTCGAGAGCTTCTTTAGGTAGTAAACTACGATTATCGCGTATTTGAAAAAGATGTACATAGCGGTCAAAGAGGAGTGGGCTACTTATTACATTAATAAAAGGCTCAACTTTAGCTATCGTACTATATCGCTAGTCGAGTCGGCTAATTGAAATTTAAAGAGTTTTATTATTAGCGGTAATAATTACCCCCTAGCTCTCTAGTTCCCATGCCCTCTCCAGCTTCTATACCCTCTCTAGCTCCTATGCCCTCTCTAATTCCCATGCCCTCTCCAGCTCCTATACCCTCCCCAACTCCCAACCTTACCTATTATATTGGGCTATGTTGCCTCCTATATATTCTACAGCATACTAATCATTGTATTACATACAGGCAATAGTCCAATTATTAGAGCCGTTACACAGAGCTTCCGCCTCCTCGATGCAATAAAGCGCCGAATCGAAGAATATAACGAGAAGGAAACTAAACTTACTCAATACTAGCACTTTAATGTAGGATGGCTAGGGGATACCCCGCACTAGGTATACTGGCGAAGTCTCGAATTAATTACTAAGTAATACTATATTACTTTAGGTATTGTGCCAACGGATAAGAATCTATACTCCGACGAATTGGAGCTATATACGGGCAAATTTATTAAGTAATTTAGCTTGCTATATTCGTATACCTTACTTCCTAGCCTTATTACCCGGCCCAGATTATTAAAGCTTATAAAATAGGACTTTCACCCCTACTAGTAGCTTGCTAGAGGTCTTACTAACGAGGATAAATACCTTAAGTATTATAACTTTAACCGTATAGAGAACCTTCGTAGCCGCCCTCGAAATATAGCGCCATTTGTATACGACCCTTACGCTCCTCAATTAACCGCGCCAATTAATACTCAAATTCCCTTGCCCCAATCGACCGCGCTAATTAATACCTAAGCTCCTCCCTCTACGGCGCTAATTCAACTCCAAGCGGCGGTATTACGACCTCGAGGGCGGCCTCGCCTCGTGCCTAGCCGCGGCCGACAACTTAAGGCAAGCCGCAACCCTACAGTCTCGATACGAGTAGCGCCGTTAATCCAGCGAAATATGTCCATATAGGAGGGAGTTGATTTAGAGGTAAAGGATGAAGCAGACCGCTAGCCTCCTACTCTGTTATAGAGGGGACGAGGCCGACCTCGCGGTAGTATAATAAGAGGAGGCATAAGGGGAGGTGGCAGCTCTATACGGGGACGAGGAGGCTATACCACTAGCACTACGAGGGGAGGAGGCACAAGGGGAGGAAGCACAAGGGGAGGAGGCACGCCAATTAGCACTACTCCTGCTAGCACACAGGGTAGTCGGCGCAGCACACGTATCGCTAGCACGCAAGCCCAATAAGGGAGACTCACTAACAATCAAACTAGTCGATTATACAATAAATATTAAATAGATTATTAATGTATAGATTAATGTAGATTGAGTACAATTGATTAATCGCTCAATTGAGTGCGATGTACGACCGTACCGCTAAATACCCTATAAAGTACGCTGTAAAATACCCTATAAAATAACCCATCTAGGGGTGCACGTCTGGGTGGGGCATAACATTCTGGGCGAATGCTTGAAATATTGAAATGCCCAAATTTCTGGGCGAAATTTATAAAAGAATACATCTAACATGTTGCGATTCGCCAGGGTTAGGGATGTGTATGGGAAAAAAAAGTGGGTTACCGTACAAATAGCGAAAGAGGTCAGTACAAATAGCGTTTCTCAAATTCTAATATAAACCGGCTAATAAGTAATTACAAGCTTTATAAATAGAAATAAAAAAGAAGGTATTAAAGGGTTACAAAATTATTAGCGAATAATAAATAAATTAAAGGTAATTGAAGATAATCGGATTATTAAGGGCGAGGTTGTAAATAAAGAGATCGATAATCTTATAATATAGGCTTACCTATATAATAAATTAAGAGAAGTAAATAATATTATTACCTTTTACTTCCTCCCTATTAGCGAGGTAAAAGACTTTAGGAGTAGTAAGGTAGTAAATTAATAAATAATAATAGTAAATAAAAGAATAGTCGATAAAATTAAGAGTAATATAGCTACTATTAATAAAAATAGAATAATATAATTTATATAGCCCGTCGGAAAGGTGAATAGAGAGGTTTAAAGTATTTGATTATCTATAATAGCTATTTATAAAAGATTTATTTATTTTTATAATATTAAGCGGTATAGGGATATCTCCTTTTCTTCCTATAGGTTCCGGCCTTTAAGCGCGATTTAACGAAGAGGCTATATATTTCCCTAATCGATAACTCTTTATTTATTACTTAAGAGGGGGTTAATAAAGTTTTACTAATATTAAGGAATTAATTAAGTGCCACTAAGGACTATAGTATTAATTTAATAGGATTGTTAATTGTATTTAAATTATTAATTATACCCGGACTAGTTAGACTATTAATTATAATTATTATAGGAACCGCCCTTACTTCCTTTACCGCGGCTGCGGCTATTACTATAGGTAGAAGGAGGGAATTCTTTATAGAAATTTATTTTACTACGGTAAGCGGAAGAATAGTAGTTAGAGCGCCCGTAGCGGGTATAAGCGCTAAATTTTATACGGAAATTAAAAACGTTTTAAAGGATTATAATATAGACCGCAATATTAATAGCAGATAGTTTATTAAAATTTATAGCATTACTACTATAATTAATTATAATGTAAATAGCCGTAGAAAAAGAAGCTACGCTAGAGGTAAGGCTATAAAATTTATAGAAAGGATTATTAATTTTAAAATAGTAAGCGTTATCTTCGAATTATTAAACGAGGGTATAAATTAGGGTAAATTATTTAAAATAATCCGAACCCAAAGGCTAGGGAATCTATATAGTAAAAGCGGCGCAAACCTTATTATTAACTTTATTTTTAAGGAAATAGACTTTTATAGCGTTATTGAAATTATAATAATCGATAATCTAAGTCTATTAATTTTCAAAGTCGGACTAATATATATTCTTACCTATAGCGAAATCGTTTAATTTACAATAAGCGAAAATAACTAAATTATTATTATTATATTTAATATTAAATTCCTCTTTAATAAAGGCGTTAACAATCTTCTATTTCTATTTCTCTTTATTTAAATCGAAATCGACGATATAGAATAAAGCTATTTTATAGGCGGAGAAGGGGGCGCCTTTAAAGGATTTAGTAATAAATAAAAAATTTTTATATTCGTTAAGGAAGAATAAAGGGTTATTTAATTAAATAAGGGTAATCTTTATATACTAAATATAGTATTTTTTAACTTTTTTTAAAGGGTTTTCGCCCTCGTTATTAAAAGGTTTAATATAAACGCGGAAGGAGCGGTTTGCGAAACCGTCGATAATAAAAGCGGATATTATAACGTCCTTAGGAATAGAGGCTACAAAATTAATATATTTAAACTTTTTCTATAAGGATTTAATAGTCTTAATAATAAAATCGAAAGCCTATTAGAGGGCTTTATTATTTAATCCGAATTCGCTAATATACTAATTAATATTAGTATAAATCTTTTTAAGGGCGGAATACTTTTCTTTAAAGAGGATGCCGTTATTTAAGAGGCGGGCGTTTTTAATTTTAAATTAAATATACGCTTCGTAGAAAAATTAAAGCTCCTTTTAGGTAAATTGGAATTGGGCGAGGGTAGTAATAAAATCGACGTTGAATAAACGGCCGAAAGCGAGAAAAGTATTGCGGAAAACGGTATTAATAGAGAGATTAGTAGCGTATTATTCCTCCCCTATAGAAGTAGAGAGGCCGTTAGAGGTAGTAAGAATTATTTAAAGGGTTTTATAAAAGTCGGTATTATATAGGTTGGTAATTTAAAGGGAGCCGACGGCGGTAGTTATAATAAAGTTATTTATAAAGGTAATATTAAGTATTAGTACCTTTAGGAATTCAATATCGCCTATCGAATTAATCGATAGGAATTACGGGTATTGCGAACGGACCTTATCTTTAAATAAGTAAATTAAAGTTTCCTTATAATATTTATAAAGATATAGATTTTCGTTTAATTAAAAGGAAGATAAAGCCTACGCTTGTACTTCGATAATAGGCCGAATTTTAAAATCTTATTTACATATATAGTATTAAAGAGGTATAATAAATTATTATAGGGTAGAGGTATAGTTAGGGGTAGGGTAAGATATATATTATTATACGGAAGAGGGGAAAGGAGGTACGCGTAGAGGGCTAGCTATATAGGCGAGAGCCTTGGAGCTAGCCCGAGGTTACGTATCTACGCACGTGACCGGACGGTATAGCTTTAAGCTATACCGAAGTACTCTAGTATATCGTAATAGCAGTGCTCAGCGCTAGGCAGGTTATAGGTAGGCTAACCCTGTGATAGCTGTTATAGATATTATAGCCGAATAATATACCTTATTATAAAGGCTAACCCTAATAATTATAGTAATCCCTTACGAATTAGAAGTATTATCCGAAGAGGATATAAAGAAATTAAACGAAGTATTTAAGAAGATTTTTAGGAGGCTATTAGAAATATAATAAGAAAAGAAACTCCCTACGAAGAATATAGAAGATAAATTAGAAGTAGGGATTTACTAGTAGGGCGACGATAATTAGACTGCGGAAGAGCTTAAGGATATAAGGAGAATCCGGGAATTACGAACGGAGGAGGATTTTAAAGACGGACCTTATTTATAGGTAAAGGAGCTAGAAGACGGAAATTAAGAAGTAATTTATTATTTTATATATATATAAATTTTAAAACTCTAGAGCTTCTTTTATAGGGAAATAATATTATAAGATTACTTATAACTACCTATTATATATACGGCTCCTACTATAAGTAATCGAATTTTATACTATACTATTACTACTATTAACTAATAGTACATTATATATATATATACGTACGCGGTCTAAGCTCTAGGCATAGCCTTCGTACTATGCCCTATATCGCTAGACCTACGCACACCTCTCTTTCCCTCTCTTCGTACAACTACACATATCCAACCTACCCCCTACCTTTAGCCTTGCCCCGTAATATATATTAAAATTATATAATTAATATAAATACTATATTTACTCGTATACGGATAAGTAACTATAAATAACTCCAATGCCTAAATAAAAGGTCTTTAGTAATAAAGATTCCCTTTAAAAGATCAGGGTTAATAACGAATTAGGGACCCGACCGTATTACTATAATAATAATTAAAAATAAGGCTATATATATACGTACTTTACGCTTGCGCTACGCTATAACCGCGGCGGTTCTAGGGGATTTATACTATATTTAGGGGTTTCGAGAGGGTAATATATAGTATTATAGTACAATATTTATAGTGTGCAATATTGAAATCGCTATATATACTAGATTCTAGAAGGGGGTGGCGAGTTTTGGCGCCAAAATCTACACATCTACAATATTGTAAAACACCCTTTTTTCTATTTACCGGGTGAAATTCTAGATTTGCGCTCTAATTGGCTAGAAGGTTAAAAAGCGGGGATTTTTTTTTTACCGGGTGAGCTAAATATATACGGACGTATTAACCCAGTGAAAGTGTATAAAGATGTCGAGGTTGTTCGGGAACACGATTTTCACCGGGCCTTTTCACTGGGTGAAAACGCTAAAAAAAACGCTACGGATCACGCCCTAAGAATATGAGAAGGAGCCCCAGGGTCGGGTACCTGCCTTTTTCAGGGAATTCGGGGGGTAAACATCCCCCCAACAGCTGCCAACCAAGCGCTATGACTGGCCAGGGCAATTGAGGGCACCTTCCAGGCGAGCCAGGTTCCCGGGCCTTGCCGGAAAGCCGTTCATCACATCCTCAACCTTGTTCTCGACACTCTTATTCCCATCGTCACTACACCCGCAAAGATCCGTTCCACCCACACTCTGATGTTATATCCGCCAATCTCCGGATGCGACTCAATGGCCAGGCACCGGCCAGCCACTCACAGTCAGCTGTTGGTGCACGCCATCGTCAAACAGTTCTGGCTCATATAAAGAGGTTGCCAAGAACACAATGCCAAGCGATTGTTTGGCTTGTCTACACAGTGAGCAAGACTTGACCTCAACATCATGGATTGGGCTCTCGGTTACTGGGCCCCATTGGGCATCCCAAGTCGCGATATATACCATGGCCAGTTTCACGCGCCAGTTGACCTCTCTATACAGAGGTAAGTCCATACGAGCTTCTCTCACATGTATCATCTGCTAATGACATGGTTAGAAGTCCGGACGCTGGCTGGGTCCTCGAGGCCTCGCGCATCGCCAAGTCGGGCGTCATCCAGACTTGTCTTGTTGCCTTCGTCCTTGTATGGACAGCAATAGAGACCACCTGCCGCCACGGTTCCTTCGTCAACATCCCAGAAACCACAAAGGCAGTCCGATTCAGTCTGCCTTATGAGATTCTTTCTCAACTCTCACGCGGGGCTGCCTTCACCTTCACCCTTATTAGCGGGTACCACTACCATCAGTACTGGTACGATGCTCTTCCTGTCGGCCTGGCTTTTCTTCTAGGTCTTGCCCGTTTGCTAGCCACGCCCAAATGGCAGCGCGTGAGCTTGCATCAAATCAACTTCCTCCTCTTCACTTCCCTAGTTACCTTGACCACAGCCTATCTCCTCCCCTCTCTCAGGATGAGATCGGACGAGGAGGTTGAAAAGGCGGTGATTGGGGCTATCGGAAGTCTAGCATTCGCATCGCTCATTGCGCTCGTGACTCCAAGAGAATGGGGACCTCCGCCTGCCACCGAAAATATGGCCGTGTACAAACACATCTCCGAGGCACAGCCTACTCCTGAAGAAACAAGCAGTTGGTTCGTTCGCTACTTCAGCTTTGGCTGGCTGACTCCGCTGATCTGGAAAGGTTGGCGCACCCAAATCGACATGGATGACATTCCAGGGCTTCCTTGGTATGATGAGCCCTCACTCCTACTTGACAGGATTCTCAAGGTCCGTGAGAGATACAAAACAACCATGTGGACAGTCCTCTCCTTCCAGCGCAGCGAAATCGTTGCCATGTCTTTTTGGGTCGGTTCCTCATTCGCCATCGAACTTGTCACCCCTTTTGCCATGTACCAGATCCTAAACTATATATCGTCCCCCGATGATGCTGTGCTACATCCCGTCATTTGGCTTGCACTGCTCTTCATCGGTCTTATGGGAAAGTCAATCACCATGCAGCAGTACGTCTTTACGTCAACCAGACTCGTCGTCCGCCTCAAGTCGGCCATGACCCAAGAGCTTTACCACAGGGCCTTGTCGAGTATGGAACTCGAAGATGATGTTATCAATGACATCGCCACAAGGGGTGCCAAAGAGCAAAGAACGCAAAGCACGTCGGCAGGAAGATTGGCCAATCTGATGGCAAGTGACATTGATGCCGTGTTTAGGGCTCGAGATGCCATCATAGGCCTTGTGGGGGTGCCCGTAGGCATTGTTATCAGCATCATCGGCCTTTATAAGATGGTCGGATGGACGAGTTTGGTCGGTCTCGCCTTCTTGGTGCTATCCATGTCCTTCCCAGTCTGGATTTCCCGCATGATGAGCAAGACGCAACGCAAGGTCAAGCTGGCGCAGGACTCACGCATATCTCTCATCTCCGAGTACCTCGAAGCCATCAAAGCTATCAAGTACTTCTCCTGGGAGGATGCCATCATTAAACGCATTCAGGAAGCGCGAGAGAACGAGCAAAAGGAACTTTGGCACATTTGCCTATGGTACGCTCTTCTCGGACAGTGTGGCGAGCTTATCCCCGTCATCACCCTACTGCTCATCTTCAGCCTGTACATCGGGGTGATCAAGCAGCCTCTCACTGCTCCTATCGCCTTCACCACTTTGTCCGTGGTCACGACCCTGCGGCGGAATATGGGATATGTATCCTTGATGTCACGAAACCTTACTAACGCACATGTCTCGATTGAGCGTTTGGACAAATTTTACTCAAATACAGCACCGCTAACCCAGTACCCAGAAGGTCCCTTGCGGATCGAGAAAGCGACTTTCAGGCGCAGTAAGAGGGCACCTTTCCTGCTAAAGGATATCTCCATCGACTTTGTAGAGGGCGGCCTTAACATAATTAATGGTCAGAGCGGGAGTGGGAAGACGAGCCTTTTGTTGTCTATCTTGGGAGAGACCACCCTTGAAGAGGGAATGGTGACCAGGCCCAGCGACGTCGCTTTTGCCTCCCAGACACCGTGGCTTCAGAGCGAGACAATACGCGACAACATCCTATTCCACGCTCATTTTGAACAGGTCAGGTATGACAGGGTTATAGAGGCATGCTGCTTGGGCTTGGACTTTGAAGAGCTTCCCAAAGGAGATTTGACTGAGGTGGGAGAGAATGGCACATCACTTTCCGGGGGCCAAAAGTCAAGAGTGGCAGTTGCCCGAGCTCTCTATTCCAAGGCCCCCTTACTGCTGCTGGACGACATCTTTTCTGCCCTCGACGCCAAGACGGCTGCGTCTCTGTGGAAGCATTCCTTCTGCAGTGATATGCTCAAGGGCAGGACCGTCGTTCTGGTAACTCAAATGCCTTGGGTAGCTTCCCAAGCCGATCTCGCAATCACAATGGAAGCCGGAACGGTCAAGAACATTGAAAGGAACATTGGTGTTGTCCGCACACCTGTGGAACTGGAATACGCAACCACCAACAATGAGGAGTCCCAAGAGAGTACGACCACCTTAAAGGTCCCACTTGCTCCAGGCGAAAACCGGGCGGGCTCTCCCAAGATCAAAGACGAAATATCCAATGAGATGAGTGCCAGCGGAACATCAGGACGCTTTACTTGTAAGACCCATGCCCACTTTTTACATGTTTTCCTCCTACGCCGGGGTCTTAGCTGACAATGCTCCATGCGTCTAGTCCTCAGGTACATGCTTCACTTTGGTGGCCCTGGGTACGTTATTCTAGCTCTCGCCAGTAACGTCATTTCCAATGCTGTCCTTCTTGGAACGACCTGGTGGCTCTCAGTTTGGGTCAATGCCTACAACAAGAAAGAGGCTATTAATGTTGCCTTTTATATCACCATCTACGCTGCGTTCAACTTTGGCCAGGCCTTCCTAAGCGGAATCACCTCTTTGATATTCAACCGAGGTGCATGGCTGGCCGCACGCAAGTTACATAGAGGACTCATCGAGGGAGTGTTGAATGTCTCGCTGGGCTGGTGGAAGAACATACCGGTGGGACGGGTTGTTAATCGGTTCAGCCGAGATGTTGGGTCATTGTGAGTATTTGTCCTTTGCTCGATTTCTCTACGCTCGAGATGCTTACTGGCGCTTCAAATTACGAAACCCAATGCTAACCAATCAATTCCAAAACAAACAGGGACAGTCAACTAAGCTCAGTCGTCCAATCTTTTATCGACGCTGGCATGGCCATTTTCTTTCGTGTCGGCGCCGTCAGCTCCATCATGCCTATCTTCATGCTCCCTGCCCTGTGCACGGTCGGAATAGGTATCGTCTGCGGCGAGATGTACATCCGAACAGCTGTCGTCCTCAAGCGTTTGGTCTCGTCCAGCCAGAGCCCCGTCTTCTCCCAGTTTAGTGGCAGCATGTCTGGTCTAGCGGTTATCCGTGCCAGACAGAACATGCCCGAGACGTTCCGTGATCAGTTGGCGGACCGGTTAAGGTCTTTCTCGCGGTCCCAGGAAACTTCGTTTAACCTGAATCGGTGGGTCGGTGTTCGGATCGACTTTGTCGCGGCGCTGGTCACTGTCTCTGCTGGTGCGCTTGCATTGTGGAAGGTCGGTGTTGTGGAGGCTGGATTGGTGGGCTTTTCGCTGAGCAATGCGACGGGCCTGAATTCGCAGATTCTGTATTTGGTGAGGTTTATGAATGATTTGGAGGTTGAGCTGCAGAGTGTAAGTTTTGTTGCTTCTTTCTACCTTGGTCACAAGCATCTTGATGGACCTGAGCTAATCCCATGACAGTTCCATCGCGTTGAGGAGTACGTCAAGCTTCCTGCCGAAGACGAAAAAGACGGCTTGCGTCAGCCCGACACCGATAGCGAAAGCCATGAAGACTCTTCTTTGCTTGAAGTTCCTGAGGATTGGCCAAGGACAGGCGCGATTGAGTTCCGCAACGTTACGGTCAGATACGACCCTGACGGCCCTGACATCCTGAAGGACATCAGTCTTAAATTCAAGGCTGGTCAACGGGTTGCCGTTGTTGGACGTACAGGCTCAGGAAAGAGCACAGTAAGCGACATCTCCACATCTATAACTCCTTCTGCCCATGTACTTCTCATAGAGAACAGCTAGGCTAACCATCCCGTTCTATCCTCTAGCTCGTCCTCTCCCTCCTCCGCTTCACCCACATCGTCTCCGGGCAAATCCTTTACGACGGCGTCGACATCACGAGAATCTCACGCAAGAGACTTCGGCAGGCACTGACCATCATCCCCCAAGAAGCCACACTATTCAACGGTACCGTCAGAACGAACCTCGACCCATCCGGCACCGTGCCCGTTCAAACATTAGAGAACGCCCTGAGGTCCTGCACCGGCATTGCGTCCTTTGATTTCCGCGAGAGCAGCAGTGATAACAGTATCAACGGGGCTGAGACGATTGACGGCAACGACCCGATGGTACCAACCGAACGAACCCCCCTTCTCTCTTCCTCCCCTTCCCCCTCCTCATCCACAAACGGCTCCGGCTCCAACTCCACCCCCGGCTCACTCTCCCTCGACACCCGCGTCCTCGCCAAAGGCGAGAACTTCTCTCACGGCCAGCGCCAAGTCCTCTCTCTCTGCCGGGCCCTAGTCCGCAAGTCCAAGCTAATGCTGCTGGACGAGGCAACGGCGAGCATGGATTACGAGACGGACAGGGGGGTTCAAGTGGCGTTGAGACAGGAACTCGACGCCGGAGATGAGAAAACAAGGACGCTGGTGACGATCGCGCATCGCTTGAGGACGATTATTGATTATGACCTAGTTGTGGTTATGGGAGGGGGCAGGGTGGTGGAGGTAGGCTCGCCGGGGGGGTTATACGCGGCTAAGGGGGTGTTTTGGGAGATGGTGAGGTTTAGTGGGGAGGGTGAGGATTTGGAGGGGGTGTTGGAGGGGATGGGGGTATGAAGGGTGGTAAGTACAGTCCAATACTGGTTTGATTGTTAGCTCGAGACCTCGGGTGTCAACTTCCCTAGGCGTTTTCATACTGTCAATATGCCTTTTCCAAAATACAATACACCGTATTGGATCTTGTTGATGCCTTTCGGATCCGTACCTAGCCATTCATTTAGTCCTTGAAAGGTTTGGGACAATTCGGAAGACATTTCGTCTAGTGTACTAAGAGTAGGTATTAAGCTAATAAACAAACCAGCACTAGATTGTAGGTGATAGAAAGAAACGGGGAAGAGTTAGGGTGTGTTGTGAGGATAGTGGTGGTTTGATGTTTGTTTTTGGAGCGAATAGAGTGATACTGGAAAAAACTGATGAGCGAACGAGAAAGAAGAGAAAGAAGAGAGAAACAAAAAGGTCATAAAGGTAGTCTCATTCTCTCAGAACCGCCGGGGCTATAATGTCACACCATTTGGACCCACTCTCAGCGGTCCACAAAAAATGGAGGCTGACACCCAATTAGGTTGAGCGTCTGTTATGAGAGACTACATAAAGGCGTGTTTCTTGTCCTGGAAATGGTCTTCGGAAGTTGGTTTCTGGAAATGTGGCCCGTGTGAGGTACTTCGAAGTAAAATGGGCCCACGCTAGGCCGGTTAATGGGCTTACCCGCAAACGGATATGGTTTAGGTGCATTTTGTTCCTCCTGGTTGAATATTTAATGCTTGCACACCATATAACGTCTTGATATAAGAATCCGGTACGAATTAATGGTCATGTACGAATCAACGTCCCTGTTCCCACTAGTCAGACGGTCGGTTTTGAAGACCTGAGTACCCGTTGGGGGAGGAGGTCAGTGCTCTGTCTGTTTCCCCAACTCTACAACTAGTGCCTCCTCCCCAACGGGTAATTCCTGATCAAAGTCACTCTTTCGAGACTGCTGCCTGCCGCGGGCTGGCTGAGTCAGCCTTCCCAGTCATGACCCTAATGGTTATGCCGATTACCTCGATTCTAAGATTACAGCCAATCCGGCATCAGTATGTTTCCTCATTGTCATCTATCGCGATACCTACCATGCTTATATGGTAGGAATCTGGGTCCCACCTGAATCAGATGCCAGCATCTCATAGACCCCGCCGGCTGCTGCGAAATTCGAGGGCATGTAAGGCAGCTCGCAGACTACAAAGAGACCTTCACGATCCAGCTGACATATTCTCAGGTGATTTTTGCCATAAACGCCGGATCAAATGCCAGGAAAATGTGCTAGACCCGGCTCGTTGTCAAAACTGTGCCGAATTCGACATCTCATGCACCTATCTTCGGCCCTTGAGGCGTGGCCGAAGCTCTCCAAAGACGGCAGGACCTGGTGATCGTCCAGATGATGGCCAAGGTATTGCTAGCGAGACTCGACGGATTCATCCTGAAGAGCTTGCTGCACTTCCATCTACTACCCAGCCACCCCAGGTCGGCGATGACCGTATAGACTTGGCCGACGCAAGCAGCTCCGCTACAAACGAGCGCCGGAGTGAGCCTCTGAGCCCAGCATGGCAAGGCTTTGCCCGAACTTCCACCTCAGTCATCAAGAAGCTGCTATCTGTCTACCACAAGACCGTTTACCCTATGTGAGTCCCCATTTGACGTCGCGTTGCAAAAGTGAATACTGATACGTGCGGGTCTAGCTTTCCCTATTTTGACCCCGTCAGGCTCGATCAGAGGCTTGAAATGCTGGAACATTGTCGCAGCCGTGCATTCTTCTGTTCTGTGATGGCGGCTTGTGCGCTTGCTTCAGCTCGGGTGAGGGACGGCGCGCCAAGTGGTGGCCAGGATGTGGTGGGAATAATGCCAGCACAGATGTTCTTTGCCGCCGCAGAAGAAACACTTCCCAAAGACCTTCTTCAATGTCAGGACTTTGACTACCTTAGAGGCTTTGCGCTATTGGCGCTCGCAAGCCTTCAAGACGCCAGGATCGGAGCGATGCAGATGTACATCGGCCATTATTTCACCATGCTTGCCATCAACCAGTGGCACGACGAATCGAACTGGCCGAATGGATTACATCCCACAGAGAGAGAAGAGCGTCGGAGATTGGTATGTGCACTGCGCCGCCGAGCGCTGCCGACTTCACCACCCACTCTGTAGTCTGTATTGTACTGACCGATGTAGTATTGGTCATTCTACACGCTCGATGTCTACTCGTCCATTGTCTGGGATGGCTGCATCCATTTTCAAGAAAGCCATGCGAAAGTCGAGTATCCTACTGGCAGGAACTGTAACGAATCTGAAAGCGCGCCTTTGGAGAGAACCCATTGGATAGTTGGGTGGAACTTTACCACGGATCTATATCGTATCTTGGAGCATAACTTGAGCAGGTTGCGAACTCGGTCTTCGAGATTCTACATGGTGGCCGAATCTGTATCGACTCCAAACCTCAACCTGTCCAGCCAGGATCGCGTTAACGAGCTGTACATGACCTTGCCGCCCATTTTCAAGCAACTCCAACCGGCTACTGGCGATCCAGCTAAAGATATCTACGGATTTCAAGCCGCCAATATCCAAGCGACGATGGCTCTCCTGAAGATGATCTCCCTTTCTCTCGAGGCTGATCCTGATGCGGAAAGGAAGTGTTCCGTCGTAAGTGACATATTGGCTACTTTCCATCAGGTACCCAAGCCATACCTGAGAGCAATTAGCGCGCCTCTGATATACCACATCGGCGGGATTGGCACCATTCTGGGGTCGGTCATGGAAGGGCCGCTATCAGAAAGCTCATGCTGCGTCGTACGGGACCTGCTCCTCTCTATGGCCGTGCTGCTGGAAAGCCTGGAAGCTTGCCTCCATCGAAGTGGCGGCGCTGGGCAGAGGCTTCGAGGTCTTGTTGCGCGCATTGAAGAGTACATAGGCTCCCGAGGTGGTGGGCGAGCTACCCAAGCACAACATCCCGCGGATATCTCTGCTTCCGTCTTGGGGGAGGGCACATCCAAGAGCAGTTGGAACGAAGCGGCACTCCCTGACTTATCGGCCCAATTCCAACTTCCTGACGAGCTGCTGCAAGACTGGACTTGGCCGTTTGCCATGTCAAATAACTATCTGTCTTTTTGAGCATTTTAATGGGATGGCTTCCGGCAACAGGTGTAGTGGCGTCAAGGAGGAATATAGAGATGCCTGACGACTAGCAGGATTATTTTACTATCAACATTTACCACTTATTATCAAACACTTTACCGTCCACATAGTTCACCATTTCCTTCACCGCTTCCAGCTTCGCCCGTCCCGCACCGAACAGCATGCCTTTCGTCATCACCGTCCGATAGTTCTCTCCCGGGTTCACTTTTCCAAGGACATACGGCCGGCGCGTCTCGACCCTGTCTGGGACCGGGATGCTTCGTCCTACAATAGCCTCCATACCCTGCCACGCAAACGTGACTGCCTCCTTTGCACCGCCCGGAATACCAGCAGCATCCAGCATGAACATCTTGACCTGCGGGAACTGCTCCTTCATGTAGTCGGTAATGTTGGGGTTGTATGCGCCACCTCCGCACATGAAGACCTCGTCAACCGGGCGATCCTTGGGCGCATAGCGGCGCCAGTGATCCACGATGGCCTGGGCAGTGATTCTGGTGACAGTGGCAACAACGTCATCTGGCGACATACCCAGCTCGGCACCCTCCTTGATCAGGTCGTCTGCCAGAGTATCGCGGAAGACCTCTCGGCCTGTTGTCTTGGGCAGGTCCCAGCTGAAGTACGGTATCCTCGCGATGAATCGGTCCACCATGTCCTGGTTAATCTTTCCCCTCTTGCCCATTTCGCCGTCTCTGTCGTACTCCTGCTCTCCGTTGGTGTAATGGCGGACCACAGCGTCGATCAGAGCATTGCCCGGGCCGGTGTCGAAGTCATATGCTTGGTCTGCGCCCTCGGGAGGAATGAAGCATACGTTGGCGATTCCGCCAATGTTCTGGCACGCCCGCAGCTTGCCAGGGTGATGCAGCAGAAGCGCATCGAAGAAGGCAATCAGCGGCGCTCCCTGCCTGCCGGCGGCCTGATCGGAGACACGGAAGTCGGTCACGGTGGTGACTCCTGTCCGGGAGGCCATGAAGGTGCCCTCGGCCATGGTCAGAGCAGACCGGGGGATGCCCTCGTCCGGCATGCTGGCCAGCCAGATCGTCTGGCCGTGGGAGCCGATGGCGTCGAGGCTCTTGATGTCCACGTCGTTCTCCTTGCAGAACTGGATCGCGGCAGCGGCAAAGGTCTCGCCAAGGTGGACGTTCACCTCTGAGAGTTCGGAAGCAGATGTCCGATCGTGCTTGATGATGGATAGAACACGCTTCTTCAGGTCTAGATCCAAGGGAGCCTCTCCGTACTTGAGGAGGGAGAAGTGCATGGGTGAGTCTGGTGTTTCTTGCCTGAAGTGGCACAGTGCACAATCAATACCATCCTGATATCACCATTAGTTTTCATAGTCGGTATTTCTTTGAGTTTCAGTTTATAGTCACTCACCATCGATGTGCCGCTGTTCATCCCCAGTACGGTGAGATCGAGCGGTTGCCCGCTGCCGGCAACATGGCCGTTAGTCCCGTTTGTTGAGTCAGCCATTGTTGTTGTTGTTGTTGTTTGAGAAGTGGGAAAAACAAATAATGTCCCGGGGATGTCGAAGCCGTCCGAAGAGCAGCGACTTCTATTTCAATTCTCCAGGGAGGCGAGTATGAGCACGAATTCACGATCGGGTCAGCTGTCAAGCACGATTTTCTAGGCCGCGTACCCGGACAGCCAGGGCATATGGTCATCTCAGTCTTCCTTTTAACCGGCCACTAACATCCCATATTTCTCGGTCAAGCCGGGACCCCAATCGGGAGGTTCGCCAAGATCCTTGGTTTTCGGCCCATCGAGATCACACACGGCGCTGATCAAGGTGGACGGTCAAGCGGTTAAGCGGTGAAGAGCTTGGCCGGGCACGGTAAAGCGGTTACACGCTTTGACGGTTAAGCGGTTATACGGACTTGGCAACCTTTCACGACTCAAGTCGACCGGATCACCAGACACTTTTCACCCACACCTCCACAAAATGGGTTCTCCCCAGTTTCCGGGGATGGCCGGGATCCTTGGAATGCGGGGACTCCGCCGGGGAAGCGTGAGACGTTGGTCTGGGGAACATGGACAATGCATACTCGCTACGTAGGTAAACAGGATCTAGCCTGGTCCTTCCATCCAGCCGGGTTCCTGGGTCTTCACCTCTGCCGGCATTTAAAATGTTAGCACGGTGAATGGCAAAGTGGCGATAGCTTTATTTTTCTCACAAAAGATGGCTGCCTTGCTCACCTCCAACCCCCTCAATATTGTATGGTGGCGGTACCACGCTAACAAGTTATATGCCGGCACAGGTTTTGACACTCGACCGCGTGAATAGCAGCATGTCGTAAGCAAGCGATTGCTGGCGAGCTCATACATAAGGAGCGCCAATAGCCCACAGTTCGAATCACGATCGTGTGGATTATGTCCCTTCGCAACATTTCTCTATCCATCCACGTTTGCAATATCGTTGCACCACCATCACCATCACCATGGGTTACACCACAGTCTGGAAGAGGCTGTCGCCTACGCAACTCAATATTGCCATCCAGACCTTCTCCCTCATCAGTATCTTCTTCGAAGGTTATGATCAAGGTGTGATGGGTGGTGTTAATGCATCTTCGCGTTATGTCACCGAGGTTGGTATCGGCTTGCCTGATGGCACGGTGACGGACGAACTTCACCAGGGTGGTATTGTATCAGTCTACTACGTCGGATGTATCTTCGGTTGCTTTGCCGGAGGATGGCTTGCAGACAGAATTGGACGGATTAACGGGTATGTGCTCCCATGGATATCTTAGAAGCCGCTGCCCTCGGTCTCGAAGTAATCTGATCTGATAGCTAATGCTTGATGGAATTACCTTAGTCTCTTCATCGGAGCCTGCCTCTCCCTCATCGGTGGCGCTCTGCAGGCGGCGACTCAGTCGAGCGACTTTATGATCGTGGCCCGTGTCGTGACCGGTCTCGGCACCGGCGCCCTTACCGGCATTACACCCGTTCTCGTCTCCGAGACCTCAACAGCATCACACAGAGGCGGCTTTCTCGGCTACGTCTTCATCGCCAACTATCTCGGCATCGCAGTCGCGTACTGGATCTACTTTGGCTTCTCCTTCCTCGACAACGGAAACTCCGACGTTCAATGGCGCTTCCTGCTTGCCTTCCAGTGCTTTCCCGCCATCCTCCTTGTCCTTGGAATCAAACTTCTACCCGACAGCCCTCGCTACCTGGCGTCTGTTGGCCGGCTCGACGACGCACGAGAGGTCCTGGAACATGTTCGAGGAAAGGACGATGTTACTGCTGTCGAGCACGAATTCCAGGAGATTGCCGCTGTTGCGAAGACAAGCCAGAAGAGCTCGCCTCTTCAATTCGCCCGGATCCTAGCTGGGCGAGGCGGCGGTGGTCATCTTGGCCGCAGGGCGTGGTTGTGTCTGCTCTTGCAGATCATGGGTTCCTGGACCGGCATCACAGCAGTGACGGCTTATGCCCCTGTCCTCCTCTCGGCCGCTGGGTACGACCGTCTTACACAGAACGGCCTGACTGGTGGCCTCAGCACCGTCGGTATTGTTGGAACCATCATCAGCGCACAGATTGTGGACCGACTGGGTCGCCGCACCTGCCTCATGGGCGGATCATTTAGCTTGTTCGTCGTCAACCTGATTTCCGCCTGTGTCTACGAAGGCGCGAGAGCACACCCGGAGCGCGCCGCATCATTTGCTCCTGCTGCCGTCACCATGCTGTTTCTCTTCAATATCTGCTACGCCGCAACCTGGGGTACTGTTGCGTTCCTGATCCCCACCGAGATCTGGTCCTCGGACATGCGAGCCCAGGGCAACGGTTTCGGTATCACGGGGTGGGCTATTGGTGTTGGCTGGACGGTGCTGGTCAACCCCATCATGTTCAAACAACTCGAGAACAGGACCTACTTCCTCTTTGCGGGACTTAACCTTCTTTGGATTCCCGTTGTGTACCTTTGTAAGTTCAAATCCTGCCACCGCTTGCCTGTATCGCTAGATCTCTAGACTCGCGCTAACTCGCTCACTCACCAGTTTACCCGGAGACGGCGAACCGATCATTGGAATCAATCGACGTCCTCTTCTCAACCGACAGCCCATTCCACTCGGCCATGGAACGTGCTTATCGGGAGCATGGTGACATTCTAGCCGACATGGACTATTCAGATGGCTCTGCCAAAAAGAGCGGAAGCAATCCGGAGGCTGTTTATAGCGAACGTGTTTAAGAGCACAAGAGCAATCATCGAAGCAGGATTATTCGGAAGGAAAGTGTAGGAGAGACTCAAGAATACCACAATATCGTAATATACCTGATGGGGGAAAAGGACGAATACTGGATACTGGGCGCCATGGGACGTCGAGCCTGTTGTATCTGTTGTATTTTAAGTAATGATGATGATAAGAAGAGGAAGGTCTGGAATCCAGGGCCCGGCCCAGCTTAAGTACTGGGCTGGGCACAAATGTTCTAAGAACCTTTGTCCAAAGCCTGGCATTCAAGGGAACCAGAACCTTCACGACTAAGCTAGACTACTCTATAAGGCTCTGGAGGAAACCAGAGGTTTCCTGTATCAATACCAAGAAGATAGGATGGAGCCAGAGTGAAATTTATAAGTGAAATAACATGGATTGCAAGGATGGCGATGCTTGAAATGTGGTTTTTTCCCCCAACGGATAGAGAGTGTGGGAAAACGAATTGAAAGAAAGGAAAGAAAGAAATGAAGGAAGGAGAGCTCTACACTCACGATAATGCCTCCGTTCTTGATGGGAATCAAGCGTATTAATACAGGAGGTCGTTATCCCATTTTTTAACCCTACCACGTAATCAAAAGATTCGATTCATATCCTTCCACCTCCGACAAACGATCTTACCGATCGCCTACCTAGTTGTTGGGTCGGTGACGACCAGCGAATCCCAGGTGCTGTATGTCTTTTTTGTCTTTTTTCTAGCTGTGTTTTGGAATTTCGGTAGTTAAATCCGGTGAGTTTTTTTTTTTGATCATTAAGTGCACTTTGCAAGATCTCCATCATCTGCGCAATGTTAAATGGAAGTTCTCATTCTATTCTGTTAAGTAGAACACGGCAATGGATAGAGTTGCTCTACTTGTCTAAGCATCAAGCGGTGACCTACGCGGTACATAACCGTACAAGTATGATAGCGATGCGTAGTCCGTCTCTTGCAGATTGTGCGAGGATTGTCGCTGCTGAGACTCAGTAAACGTGTGTGTAGACAGGCGTGATCGAATGACGAAGTCTTGCGTGCACTTAAACGAAGCTGATTTCCTGTCCCTCCATTCTATGTATTCCACGCATCCTCGCATTCTCTCCGATTAAGGGGTGAAATGTGATTGCTTGAATATATGAGATCCACCACGACGATTGATCGGGTCTTGTCCATCCAAGAGTTTGGGAGTCTTAGAGGTAACTCGGTAACACTGAAGAATAGGAGGAACAAGAACAGAGGAAGACAGGAACATCCAAAAGGAACGGTCACTGGCTCATGAAACGCAACGCATTGGTGTGAATAATTAAGCGACCGAGGTATCTGACAACCGAAGAACTGCAAGATATCTATATAAAATTCAAGGGAAAAGCGAAAAAAGAACACCGCTCAAGTGGCCAAAGCAACTCTCTCACAAACTGCCAAATCAAGCCAGCCGTCTCCTATAGACCCCCAACATCCAACTAGCCCTCAACACCGCCAACCCAATCGCCATCTTGACACTATCCTTGACCAAATTCATCTTGCTCCCGTCCACCTCATGCCACCCAATCGGCACCTCAGCAACTTTGATCCCATAGCTCGTGCCAATGACACTCCCATCGCTCGCCAGCACGGGCGTCGCCGGCGCCGACTCAGCCAGCATCAGCATCTCAATATCGAAAATCCACCCCTCGGTATGCATATACGGCACAATATGCGGCAGCGCCGCCCTGGAGAACAGTTTGAACCCGCACTGAGTGTCCCTGATCCGGCTCGTCGCCGGCGGCGTGAGGATCATAAGCACAAAGTGGAACGAGCGCATCAGGAAGTTGCGCACGGCCGAGCGTTTCACGACCGCTTCGCTGCCGACTAGGTGCGCGCGGCTTCCGATGGCTACCCCCCGGTTGGATCCGTCGACTACGTCCTCGCACCCCTCGATCAGCTTTCCCAAGTCCCCGAAGCGCGAGGCCCCGTCGGCGTCGGCGAACACGGCGTACTCGCCGCGCACGTGGCGGAGGCCGTGCGTGACGCCGCCGCCCTTGCCCCGGTTCTTCTCGAGCGTAACGATGCGGAGGATGTCGTGTAGATTGTGCTGGCGGGAGAAGTCGAGGGCGACGTCGACGGTGCGGTCGGTGCTGCCGTCGTTGATGAGGAGGATCTCGTAGCCTGAAGGCGGGTGCTGGCGCTTGTGGGCGGAGGCGTCTTTGAAGACGTTGCGGTGCGGCTTGGGGGTGCCGGTTCCTTTGGAGGTGGGACGGGAGCCGGGACCGGAAGTGACGGGCCGGCCAAAGTTCTCGTCGAGGTAGGCGACCATTTCTTCGAGGGTCGGGATGAGCCGGTCGGCCTCGTTGTAGGCGGGGATGACGACGCTGATCTCGACTTCGGCGGGCTCGACGGTGCCGAAGTCGGGGACGGGGAAGCCGGCTGGGATGGTAGGGTAGGAGGCTGATGAGGAGGACTGTTCCTTCAGACGGCTCTCGGCGTGCCAGCGGTCGTACCAGCAGGGCAACGCTCGGGGCTTGCTGACGGTGCCATCGGGGTTGGTGGTGATGTAGGTCTTTTCGGACGGGTACGGTAGGCGAGGCTTGGGCGCGACTATATGCAGTACGATGTATATCTATGTATAGCGGAAGCAGGATGCGAGTGTTAGTCAAGGTCTTGCATAAAGCGGCGTGAAAGGGGCAACCAAGAAAGAGGAGGGCTCATACAAGTCCGAAAGCAAGTCCAACGAGGGACACGAAGATTAGAAACAGGATAGGAGTCGGGGTTTCGGCGGCGACGTCATAGAGAAACCAGACCAGCTGCAATGGCGCGCCGACGATGTTGGAGATGGTGGAAGAGGGCGCCATCTCTCACGCGCGAAACGGGGCACCCCCTATGTAGCGACGGCGACTAGGGAATTGCGCAGGCGGGACAGGACAAACGAAAGGAGAGGAAGGCGGCAGCTAGACCGCAAAAGACAAGAGGCTCAAAAAAGCATCAGGTGGGTACAAGTAGGAGTAAAGCAGTTCGATTTCAATTGCTATCGAAGCTGAGTGGAAAGTGGGAAAGGTAAACAACCTAAAGCAGCGATTGCGCCGGTTGGCGATGATGATGGCATCGATCCGTCAAGGTTCCGGATGTTGGAGCTAGGGGAAGCTCCCGTCGCGGCGCGATAACGACGATAACGCCGCCCAGGCCCAAAGATGCCACGGTGTCGGTGCGTTGTGGCTCCACTTGAGTGGAGATCGTCTCCAGGTGTCTCCAATTGGGGAAGTGGATCTGTGGCTGACAAGGCTGGCCAATTAATATTCTGCCAGTGTTCCCCTCCCACAATGCCCCTGTCGATCTGTTGACCTTCCATTCTTCCAAACTTCTACGAGACACCGTGGTGGCCTTGCACATTCCACTCATCCATGGAAGCGTTCAGTTGGGACAGCGGGATCGGTCTACATAACTTGTCCTCTACATGAAACGATCGCCAGTAGTCGTCAACGTCATTGCATTCCAATGTCAGCATCTACCCGCGAGGTCTCTTAAAAGAACTTGAACGCACAACGCCGTTCCGTCGATTCAGGGATCGAGTGAGGCCTAAACTGACCTGCCTTATCTCACCGTCCCGGCGTATACTTATGATATGATGAATCCCCGTAGGGAACCAGCAGGAGGCAATTTTTATTCACCGCGTTTTCTATCAGCCATTTCATCTCTGCAACAGCTTCGCATTGGGTCCTTCGCTTCGTACCTCCAGAATATAAACGACGACGCACTGAGAACATTCATCACAGCCCGGCTTGCACGAGGAAGCGAGCTGTTATCGCCAATAAATTGGCCCACGAGCCATGTGCTCCTGTTGTACTTCGTCCATCGGTGCCGTGGTCTAACCCGGGCGTCTTCCACGCTTCCCTTTGCGGATAGGCACAGATTCTATCGATGTTACGGCGAAACCGGGCCAGGCATCCCAAGCAACACATGGTCTTGGACCCTGAAATGCAACCTGGCTCGTCAAAGAGACTGACCGGCCATCTTCTGGCTGTCCCGCTGTCGAACCATTCAACCACGCTTTTCGGTTTCCCCGTCTTCCGTCGTAGGATCCTCTGCCTATGAGCCTCGCGTCCCAAGAACTGCGAATGCAACAGGATTCACACCGGTGACAGCACTGCTGTCATTCAGCCCCCCATGATCAGTGATGTGGCATGGAGCAGCCATTAAGCCATCATTCGGCATCAACTTTGGACTGCATAGTAGACAGCAATATGTACACCGAACACTCCATATGATCCCACCCCCCCCATGTTTCGTCCACGACACATTGGATCCAGAGTCCGGACAACCCCCCAAAAGACTGAATGTTAACAGGTCCAAAAACGAGAACCCCTCACAATTACCAATGCGGTCAAGTCGGGTCCCCCTCATCGGCATTCCCCCAAGCCCAAATAGGCCAACTAGGGCCGTCCTGGGGTTCGTTTCAGCTGAGCTGTAGCAACGGCCACCAAGCTCAAAGTAGCCAAAGCACGCCAGAGTCCAGACCACCATTGTATCATTGTACTGTATCGAGAACCTCTGGCGTCGGCCGCCGCATGAAAAATTCCCTTTCTGGGTAATTCGGAACGAAGGGGTAGCATTGAGCATGAATACACCCGCTTAGGGCCTAGGGATCTAGCAACACTTGGAGACCACCACCGCAAGTTCCCAAGGGTTCGGATCAATGCGAATTTTGCATTGACCGAAGTGAAACATGAGAAAGCTGACTACAGTAGAGGTAGGTAAAGCTGGACAGGACGGACGGGCTGGCCCTACATGCAGTACGTATTCGGCTTGGCCGTTGATTTGTTCAGCTAGGCGAGGAATAAAACACACGGACAAAAAGGGATAGTTTCAGGACGACGGTGGGGAAGGAACACGGGGAAACCTTTCAATGAGGATGTTAACTTGTACAGATACATCCTCTACTTCCTAACATCAGACAGCAATCCCCGGTGCCACTTGCAGGATCATAGCAAGTGAAATGCAATCTGATTCATGCCGCTTTCTTTTGCGGTATGATGCTTTCAAGCTTGGCGGTTGTCATTGAAAGCTGACAAAAAGAAAACACGCCACTACACACTCCAATTACAAGTACAGATGCACCACCACCTATCATCCATCTATCCATCCATTAATTCTCAAAAGAAAGACAGAACGAGCCGAACCGTACATACTGTTTTGAAAGCTGGCATCTCCCGCACCCGTACCCGCACCCCGTACCCGTTTTGCCGTCGGTTTGGGAATAAATCCGATATACGATATGATCAACTCAAGGGGGGCGCGCTAGTTAGGCTTTGCTAGGCTAGGAGCCCACGAGGCACCTATCAAGCTTTGGTACAAATGAAACCTATAACATACGATCACGAAATGATCTTGCCATTGTTGTTGCTACTGCTGGGCATCGAGAAAATTAACAGCGACTGTACGAAACCATCGTTGAATTTACACCAGAGAAATGTGGAAAAATATACGTTTCCATTTAGGGTTACTACGAAGCAGCTCTTTGCGCCTGACGTGTAACCGTTCAGTCGGGTCGGCCGAGGAATGGATAAATGGAGGTGTCGAGCGACAATGGGTCTTCAGCTGTGGTGGCTGTAATCTAGGCCTCAATGTTTTCGTTCAGGCGCGCTAAAGCCACCACCAATATTCATCATTCACATGTGAATTCGGAAAGAATGAATCATCAGTTCAGAACATTGAGGGTCAGAAAGTGATCTTTAGATAGCAAGTATCGCAGAGTAGTGGTGGTATTTCCATCTTCTCCAAAAGTCGTTAAGGTTTCTAGCAGGTGTTCGCATATGCTGATGATACTCTCGCTCTCAACAAGAAAGAAAAAGCAGTCATTGATGTCCATTCATGCCATCATCTTCCAAGTTCCAGGATTACCTATCCATCATCCATCATTCCATCATCCACCAAAAGAAATGCGACGGTAAAAAAGTGTTGAAACCAAAACCGTTTTCAAAATGCCTCCACCGTGACCTCATAAAACAGAGAATAGAGAAACCGCTGTAAATCCTAATTCCAAAATAACAAACTCCTGGCGCCCGTTTTCTTCCTGATACACACTAAGCAAAAAAGGAAACAAATGCAAAGGAGCGCTTCGCTTGTGTTTAAGCCACGAGTGTCATGGCGCTGACGTAAAGAGAGAAACCAAGTGACGACATTCAGTTAGGTATGCTGTCATACCGCAACAGCCGTCCTCCTGCTACTCATAAAGCTCCATCGACTCTTCTTCGGCACCTTGTTCTTGCTATCGCTTCCCTCTTCCTTAGAGGTATTCTTCGGCCGTTTCCCCAACTTTGCCTGTTGCTGAGGAAGCGTCACCAATTGTTGCGGAACCGCCAAGCTCGCTTCGTCGAACGAGGTTGGTAGAGCGGTAGTAGCGACGAATGACCGTTCCTTTTGGTTGGAGTACTTCTTGTACGGCGAGCCGGAGATGTTGTGGGTATTGTCGGGGTTGTTGTTTGATACAACGTTGGATTGGATCGGTTCCAGCTCGGCGCCGAACTGGGTGGGTTTGGTCTTTGGTGAGCTCTTGGTGCGTGCTGTGGGACCGGGAGCCGTCGAGACGGCGGTGCCGATGGGGGGAGTGGCGGTGCCGGTGCCGGTGCCGGCGGAGGATTGGAAGCTGTTGTCTTCTGAGAGGTCGGAGGCGTCCTCTTCTACTACCACTGGCGGCGGGATGGGATGCGAACTCCTGTGTGAGGAGTTGTTACTCACAGAGCCGTTGTTGGAGCTGGAGGACGACGATCCGCTGAGTGAGGTGCCGCCAAATTGCATGGGAGGAATTGATGGGACGGGCGGGATACCAGCGGCACTTAATGAAGCGGTGCTGCTGCTTGAAACCCCCGCCCTGGTCGGGCTACTTCTCGAGGGTGATTGTCTGGGCGATGAGGATCGTCCTGCTTGTTTGTATGATGAGTTTGACATATTCCGGGCATGGCCGGGGTGAAGACGGTGGACAGAGTCGGTGTCGCTTGCCGGCCGACTCGATACTCCCGCGAGCGGACTTGAGGTTGTCACCGCGCTGGTGTATTGCTTCACAGGCTTGATCTCCAAATCGTCTTCCGAGCTGCTGGAGTTGCTGGAGCTTTGGACGGGGGAGCTTGAGCCGTCCCTGGTTCGCGGAGCAGAGCCGGAGCCTCCCTCGAAGGTAAATCGTCCACCGGCTGCTGAAAATCTGCTTGACGATCTGCTGGTTCGGCCAGAGTCGAGCCTGGGACGCCGAACTTCCTTCTCTTTCCCCTTTATCGATGTTCCACTGCTGGCAGCTCCAGCCATGTCGATCGAGAGATAGCTGATCTCACCGCCATGATGGCTCCACCCCGGGGTCGGGCCGTGGTAGCTGTATGCTCGGGGAATGTGAGGGACGGGTGTGGCGTAGCCGCTGGGGTTGCTGTATGAGACGTGTGTGAGACTGCTGTTGGCGCGGGTAAAGACGCCGGCGTGGACTGGAGTTGAGAGTCCGCTCGGCATGCCCATGCCGTTTGCTGTCATGGCACTCCTCCTTCGGTTCTCCTCCATGATTCTGAGTCGATCGGCCTCCTTCCAGCCTGTTGGCCCACCCATGAGAGCATCGACGGCGGCATGCTTGGGTACGTGCTTGTATGGGACCTTGGCCTCTGCCTTGTCTTTTTCGGCCTTCTTCGCGTTCTGTTCCTTTGCTGCTTGCCGGCCCCGTTTGATCAGAGAGAAGACCGACATGGTGGGCCGTCAGGTGTCCAAGCGGCACCTGAGACGATGTATATGAAGTGTTGCCGTACAGATCCCCCAAGATGTAGGTGGGATTGGTAGCGTAACAGATGGGTAAGTGTCTTCGCTTATCTAGTTGGTCAGATGAATGGGCCGAAAATAAGTAAATGTAATGTCGAGGGCCGGGGGATAGATATATAGAGACGGGACTGGGAGAGAATTATTGATTAAACAGGGATAGAAAAAGGCGGGTTGGGGTGGGAGGTTATATATCCCGCCTGCTGGTTCTCGGCTGTACAAAGAAGTGGAGGAAAGAAAAGTGAGGTGACCCCGGGAAACTAGAGAAGCCAGGGGTAAACTTACATCAAGGCGAAGTACATTAGCTGACATTTCAAAGGTCAATGGCCTCACCCACCATGGAGTTCTCCCCATCAGCTACAGCTCTGACCGGTCACGAACCCGGAAACAGATAGCACCGCTGCAGTTACAAGGGCGTATTCCACATCCGAGCAGCCAGACATTTGGCTGGTTTCCCCCATGGGAAGCACCATGACCGATGAGTACCTACATGGTACGACTACGATGACTGGGAATGGAACGAACGAAACAAGCAGAAGGAGAAGCACGAAGCGAGAAGCTGCAGCAAAGAGCAACAACAACAACAACAACGCCGTCAGCCACGCGGTGGGGGGTCACCACCCACCACTTGAGTCCCATCTCCCGCTCCCGGAAGGGGAATTGAGACTGTGTGGACGCTAAAAAGTGCGCCATCAACACCTTTTTTTTTCTTTTTTTTTTCTGCTGGGCTCGCCCTGCGTGCCGAAAAAGCCTGCCTGGCCGTCTAGGCGGGGCCGGCTTACCATCCACCTTGAAAGATGGGTACGCCAACGCATTGAACGAGTCCCTGGGAATCGAATCAGTGGAAGAGAAGCCGCATCTCCCTCGCTGCACGCCTGGCGGGGTTGGTTGCTATCGGACCAAAGAAGCGGACAAAGATGGTGAAGCTGTACCCAAGTTAAAGTAACCTCAGCAAAAAGATGATAGGGTAGGTAGAGGTACCTGTACACACACCTACCTTCGTGAACCCCTGTCCACGCTCAGTGTGTACGTACCGTGCCCCCCCCCCCTTGCCTGACACTATTTCCATTCAGAAGGTAACCTTGCCGAGAGTCTGAGACTCTTCGGGGCCCTAGGGATGGCCCTAGGGATGGCTTTAGGGCTTGGCTTGTCTAGCTTTTGGTGAGAGAGGCCTACCAAAACCTCGATACCTTATCCACCCCTCAGTCCACCATAACACCGAGAAAGACCTTTGCATTAACACAAGGGCTTATTTGTCTTCTGTTCCACGCAGTAGTGTAGAACAGTCGGGGTTTTATATGTGTGTTAGTTGGCACTTGGTAGGCATTTTGGCGTCAGGTAAGATTTTGGGTTTCTGGAACCCGTCAGCAACAACAGTTTGTGTCAGCAATTTTCTTCCGCTCCGAAGAAGGGGGTGTTCGTTTCCTGAAGCATCATCAAACTTTTTCACAAACTCGTAAACATCCTTTGCCGTCAAGGAAGCAGATAACCTCAAATTGCAATCGACAGAGCCCATTCCTTCTTTTCCTTGTTATTATTCCGTTACACGAGGTTGGTGATGAGCTGGTGCTTATCAACAACCCCCCTCCCCTGACTCACGTACAGCACCGTCGAGAGAAAGGTAGGCTGCGAGAGTGCTGCGGTATGTACACTCTGCGAGTCCAACGCAGAGCTAGAAAAAGCAAAAAAAGCAGAGCACCGCATAATTGAGTGGACGCCGACAAAGTGTGGCGGCGGGGGTAACGAGGGAACTCTCTTGTTGTCCCCCATCCCTTCTCGTATTCAACGGTTGGTCAAGTAATGCATGCCGTACCGGTACCTACAGCCTCGTGACTTTGCTGTATGTGTACAATCACCGCTTAGGACGGCGGCGCAACATGAACGACTTGATGATGGACCAGATGCACGTACTGCACATCTAAGCAAGGAAGTAACCTTGGTCATAACCATCTCCGAGTTATAGGCCATGGGTTTTGGGGTTCCACGGTGCCATTCAGCCGCAGAGAAGCGAGAAGGATGTTGCTTCTCAACTGCGTGTGACAAGGAACTGACAGGGTCCCTTTTTACCACACAGACAGTGGACAACTCAGACCACACCCTCAGGAATTTCTTGAACGACACAGGCACAAAAGGACGGGAGGAGCCCCGAGGAGTCATTGGTTCCCCTTTGAAGCATTCCCGAGACACAAGTGTCCCCTCTTGGCAGGGCATGAAGAACATAGGCTCATTGCTCCGGTGTTTGTGCCTTGTGCCTGGAGTGTGTGCGAGTGTGCCTGAGCGTACCTGTGAGAGCTTACGAGAGCCTCGTCGTGTTCTTCTTCTTTTTCCCCCTCCAGCCGCACTTGATAGGCGGCCGCGCCGAAGGAAAGCAGCATTCGCCATATGACCGATCCGCCACGGCGTCCAAGTATTGCTTCCTTCATCATTGGCCATGATGCGTGTAATTTCCTCCCTCACCGAAGGTTCCTATCAGTGCGTGTCATCAGTGACCCCTCCTCAAAGGGAACCCCCAACTAGTCGTACTACCGTAGCAGCTCATGTATCAAACCTATCACCAAGTCTTCAGCACCACCCACCTCGCGCATGCGATGCGGCCCCGATGCGACGACGGTGTTGGAAATCCAGATCGAGGTATTCAGCATCGATAACAAACTACCGGTCTGCCAACAACGCAGCACACATAAGCCATTAACAGGACGCTGGAGTGCGACTATCGATGTGGTAAATGCTGCTTTATCGGTCAGCGCGAGTGAATGACTGCAGAAAAGCATCTTTTCCCTGCCTGCCTCACGCTCTGTGGTTGGCTTTGGTTGGCTTGTTGTGCGCGCCCCATTCCTAATCTGGCAGCACAAATCAATAGTGGCAGCCGCCTTCGTCTTCCAGCTTTCAACATAATCGCTCTTTGGGAAGCGAACATGCATGACCGTGGCTTGCGTAGGACCAGATCGATGTTGGTGTAAACCTCGTCATTCTGTTCAGAGAAGTGTATTTCCCCAAGAACGTGGGTTTACTTTTCGGCTAGCTCCTCTGCTGGTACTGCAGTGATGGTGCCGTCGAACCGTCATGATGGGATGATAGGTGCAAGGAAGGCTGTTCCCAAGCAGAAGCTCGCATGCAATGCGTATTTGACGGGTGATCGAGTGCCGGAATACCCTTCCGCCGAACTTGACCTTTACTTCCTCCCTTTGTTGCACGTTTTATCGGTCTTGATAGGTATATCATACGAGTCCCAATACTGATATAGGTAGGTATCATATCGGAGCGGCTTATAGCTGACGTCGTTGTCCGCCGGCCGCCCCTAGCAGCCCAACCTCAATACGATGACATGGATTAAAATAGAACACGCGATACCTGTCTCTCGGATGTTACCGACCACCTCCCTGACTAGTCATCACCAGTGTAGAGAGAGTGGGAGTCTTGGGCGGTGTATGAATCATACTCTCCAACAAGGTTAATACCATGAGGCTCCCGCTAGCTCAAGAGCACAAGTTCCCCTAGGTATAGTAGACTTACCGTACCCAAGGTGAATAACATCTTGCCTGTTTGGATCACTTCTCACAGTGCCCAAAAGCCGCCAGTATTGGGGATCTTATCGTTTGATACAGGTCTCCTTGGTCACCAAGCAGGGACATGCTCCGAACTTTCATCAGACATTAGATGCTCTTCCAATTGTCCGCCACAGCAATACGCTTCCTCGACAAAAGAGATAACTCAAGCCCGAATGATAGTTATCTTCCCAGATCCTGCATCCGGTCAGCTTTGGCAGGCCAAGGCCAACGCCCTCACCACACCGCACACCGATTGTTGGCTTGATTGTCCAAATGTACATATGTGTGTGTGAATTGGACTTCGAGTCAGCAAGGAAGATATCTCGGCGATATCATCAATGCCCAATCCGACATTGTTCCTTGCTGCTTACAGCCTCGAACAGGCAGATGCAAGATAAGGTTGGTTGGTCGTGGCTCCCTATCCGGACAAGAAGCGATTGGCCGAAACGCATTTGTCCGTCCAGGGCGTACACGAGCCCGACGGGTTCCTGGCGTAACCGCAGTACCGGCATACGCACACATGTTCAGCCTCCTACAGCCTGTTTCTCGGATCACCTTGCGGCGCATATCTTGCTGTCACCTGGAGCTGGCGGTCACTCGCGAATCTCGAGCCCAGGAGAGGCAGCTTGCCGGTGCTGTGCCGATGCTCGGATGATATATCGATGATCCTGATAATGCCTTTTCACAAGCCAGGGCCACCGTGGTAGGAGTATCATCTTCATGATGGCAAAGCCAATCGGCTTTGGCGCAGCTGGTGACATCGAGGAAATTAGGCGTCGGGGCTTGAAAATTGGATACGGCGTGACCAAGACCAAGGCCCGTCACGATGGTCGCGCTCGCCACGATACGATGTGTTCCCGCGCTGTCTCAAGTGTTTTCCATGGCGCGGATACGGCCTCCTGAACCTGGTTCGTATCACATCATTAGCAAAAGAACACGACGTGAGAAAAGAAAAAGAAGAAAAGAAAGACAAGCACCAAAACCGTATAAAGCCATGGCAAGGCCTGTCTCAAGAAGATCAGCTGCCCTCATCCGACGGATGCTGTATCCGCTTGTGATGGTCGAAGATGTGATTTCTATCACCATGTGATCCTGACTTGGAGGAGCGGAAAGCCGGCGTGGGGGTTGAAGTGTTGATGACAACTCTTGTTACAGATGGTTCGCTATGTTTCTTGTCCAAGGTTCCAAGTGTTGATAGCGTTACCTGCGGCAATCCGAGCCACAGAGTTGACGCGGAACGAAACGCACGAAGAGGTTTCGCTTGTAGCATCATCCCTTGGTGTATCATGTGTCCAGGTCATAACCTCTCGAGCAAAGAGGCACGAAGTGTACCGTTACTTTCCGAGTAGGTGACATTGGATCACGTACCATCACCCGCATCCCCCCCTGATATCGTGCGGAACGAACAAGATCGCGAAGAGACCGCCTTGTGCTGATAACAACCAGCACAAGACACCGGATGATAGGTAGAAGAGAAGGCAAGCAAGCTGAACCTCGGAAACCAAGGACCCTGTCTTTACCCAGCGTTCGATATTGTGAAGCCTTGGGAGTTTCTGATGATCAGGCGCCATTGATCGAAGGTTGGGAATGCCGAACCCGCACCACTCGCGCACCGCTGAAGCGTCAACCTCGAGCGTGACATTGACGACGGGTGATATGAAAACCGGGGACAAAGGAAGGGACAGTTTGAGGATGCAAGGCATGTCGACTTGCAAATGCTAAGACAAGGCTGCCTGGCGCTGGCAGTCCAGTGGAGTTTAAGACCCAGAGGCCGGAGTCCGGGTTGTGAAGCTATTCACAAGTGGGTCTGGAACCATGACGGATGATGTCCCGATAAGATCCCGATAAGACCCCGAAAGAACGGCACGGCGGGGGAGAGCGGGGTGGCGTAGGAGCGAGGCAGATGCGACGGGAACGCTTCTGGACAGCGGAATGCCTTTGGGACCTTGTTGCCGGCGAGAGGGCGTCCAGCGAGACAAAGGCAATTGGTGACGGGAAGGTATTCCAGTTCAAAAGGCAGGGCATGCCAGCTTTAAATCCAGTGCTGCATGCCTCGGAAGACGGGAAGGCCACAGCCGGAATGGGGAACGGGAGAAGTGGAGCTTGAAATGTGCCCATGTTTCTGGCAGCTGGAGACGTGTTTTTGACAGCCCCAGAGATAGGGCGGAGGGGTGGATCTCCTGTAAAGTTGAAGGGAAGTGACATGGCCTGGATTGGGACTTTGGGAAGGTGTGAAGTTTGAACCCCCACAAATCCCCAACATCGCGAAGCTTTCGGAAGAGCAGCCGAGGTGCGCGTCATGGTGCGTGCACTGGGTGCGTTAAAGTATGCTTAATAAGACGTTCCGCGGCGCGTAGAAGACTTTGAAGCGCGCTTTTCCTTTGTGACTTTTTGAACCTTTTCATCTCTGCGGTGCATTGACGTCAGCATTGGTTTCATCTTCAATTCCACCCGCAAAGTGGAGATAACTCTCGATATCTTATCAGCTTCCATCCGACTTCGACTTCCACTTCCATCCAATTTCACCACACCTTCCTTTCCTTCCATCTGGCCCTTGCCTGTTGGCACCTGGCAGCTAGGGGTCCTGAGGCGCTAACCTTAATCTGGCCTCTTGAGTGCAGAGATCCGCGCCAAGACTCGGCACCAAAGCTCGAGCCAAAGCAATCACAGTACATGTCACACTGAACCGGCGCTGGCACTGTCGGGCACGAAGTCTCGCAGAGTTTCGCAGCACTCGACAGGCGGCGCTTCCACTTTGCACGCACATTGCTTCACAGTTTCCACTTCGACCAGCGAATCTGTTCGCGGCTCTCTCCCGTTCGGCCCCCCGTCTCTCCCCGCGGGTCACCCACTGGTTGTTTTCGTCAAGCGTCAACAGGACCCCATTGCCCCGTTGCTCCGTGCCCTGTTCTTCCCGTAAGAGGGTTCACGAGACATCCTGAACCTGGAAGCCCATCGACCATCGCAACCTTGGGCCTGCAGCAGGAACGGGATTCCCAGCGCGATTGACCCCGATTTCATCATATCACGTTCCCAATCTTTGCGACAACGCCCAAGCCACTTTCTTCGATCTGACCCTGCGGCGCGCTTAGTGTAGCCTGGCCTTCAATTCAGCCTCGACTTGACAGGCGCGCTTCTCCTCGTTATCGTCCGTTCACGCTTCCCAGGTCGGCCGACAAGAATCCATCGCCAAGTCGCCATCTCTAGTTATTTTTTTTCTCTCGTCTCCTAGCCATCGCGCCATTGCTCGCTACAATCGACTTTGCTACTCCTGCTACATCCCTCTACAGTATTACCCTTGGTCTCCGGCGGATACAGATACAGGATATCTCGACCTTTTCTTCAGCCGACCTCGCCCCAAGGCTCGACCACTTATTGCCTGTCGGGTTATCAGAAAGTCCTACCTCTACGTACCCGTATCAGCCTGGCGTTAGAGCAGAACCCAATGACGGGACGATCCATTTTCTAAATTAATATTGGTCTATTTTATCCCAATTTTCCTGCGACGTCACAACCCCTCGACGCCGCTTGCGCCAGACGCCCGTCTTCCAATCTCCCCCGAAAGTCCAGAACTTCGACTTCTCCACACTGTCACCCCGTCCCATCAGACCTCGGCCTTATCTAGCGCGATTGCTCCCGTGCGACCCTCAGCCCTCACCCATCGCGCGCAGACTCCGGCGCGCATCGCTCCGATAAAAAGTGGCGGCACTTGCGGTTATCAGTCACGCCGGGGCCGAATTACCTCTCGAGCACCAACATCTCGATCTATCCGACGACCTGCTCGACCACGATCAGAGCGTCCCAGAGGGGGACGCCGAACCCTTGATGATGGCACACCCGGTGCCTCATCACACGACGGACAAGAAGCGCGTCAAGGTCTACGAACTCCGTAACAATGACTGGTTCGATCGCGGCACCGGCTTCTGCACCGCCCAGTTCGTCCCCGTCCAGGAGAACCAGCCTAAGGAGCCCCGCGTTATCGTCGAATCCGAAGACCACCCCGACCGGCTTCTACTCGAGACCAAGATCGTCAAAGATGATGGCTTCCAGAAACAACAAGGCGCGTTCTCTCAAACCAATACCGTCGACCCCACCATCACATCGCTAACTGTCTTTGCAGATACCCTGATTGTATGGACCGAGAACAATGTGGATATGGCCTTGAGCTTCCAGGAAGCCGAGGGTTGCGCCATGATATGGTTGGTCTCATCTCCGCGGTTTGGTAACGTGTGCGCCTGTTAACCACTGTATCAGGAAATTTATCGATGGCGTTCAACAAACCTTTCACAATGTCCTGGGCGGCGCCGACGACAGTCTCTCCGAGGATCTTACTATGGATATGTCAACCTCGACTTTCACGCTGCCCCCGGCTGATCTGGCGAACCTACCCGACCTCGAGAATGTTATGCGCCAGATGTCCAATACGGCTAATGGGCGCGAGATGCTGGTCAAGTCCATCATGGAGCACGACATCTTACCATCATTGGGCAACCTAGTCGAGATGGCGGAAGATCTTGAGAGCCTCGACGACCTATTCCGTCTTTGCAACATGACCAAGACGATGCTCCTCCTGAACGACACTGCAATCATTGAAAAGGCTGTTTCTGATGAATGTGTCCTCGGTGTGGTGGGTGCCCTCGAATACGATCCCGACTTCCCGAAGCACAAGGCGAATCACCGGCAGTGGTTGAGCAATCAGACTCGTTTCAAGGAGGTGGTCAAGATTGAGGATGATACAATTCGGCGCAAGATTCAACAGACCTTCCGCTTGCTGTATCTCAAGGATGTGGTTCTGGCCCGAATTCTAGATGACCCGACCTTCTCTGTCCTCAACTCGCTCATCTTCTTCAACCAGGTTGATATCATCAACCATATCCAGACTAACGGCGGGTTTCTAAACGACCTCTTCTCGATATTCGCCGACCCTTCTGCGCAACATCTGCGCAAAAAGCAGGCCGTTACTTTCCTCCACGATTGCTGTGCCATCGCCAAGAACCTTCAACCGCCAGCAAGACAAAACCTGTATACCAACTTCCTTGGTCATGGTCTTATTCGTGTCATTAATTTCGGCTTGTGTGACCACGACGTCACTGTAAGAGTACATGCTACTGACATCCTCGTCGCCATGATTGATCACGATCCCCAGATGGTCCGGCATACCATTTACCGACAGCTGCAAGAACGTCAGAAACCTCTCACCGATGTAATTATTGACCTTCTCCTAGTTGAGGTTGATCTCGGCGTCAAGTCGCAAATGCAGGATGCCCTTCGAATTCTGCTTGATGTGGCGCCGATCATGCCACCAGACGCAAGAGAGTATCCTCCCAACCAGCAGCGACTGAGACAGCTTCAGAGCACCGACCCGCAGCAAGAACTTCTGATACAGCACTTCTATGAGACCTCAGCCGCCAGGCTTTTTAAGCCGCTGCTCGATCTCGAAGGCCAGACAGAGCTAAAGTTCCAACCCATGCAGGAATACATCTTCGGCTATCTGAACGATATACTCTGCTCCTTCATCCGACAACATCAACACAGGGCCAAGTACTTCCTCATCACCCACAGCCTGGCACAGCGCTTCGTTCAGTTGCTTTCATGCAAGCAAAAGCATCTGCAGCTCGGTAGGCACAGCAGCTTTGGGACAGCGGTTAAGTTGTCGAGCACAGGAGGCTAACCTGCATGTTTACTGTTTTTAGTGGCCATACGATTTATCAAGCAACTGGTATTGATGAACGACGAATTCTACATGAAGCACATTGCCGAGAAGCAAATTCTCGGCCCTATTCTCGATGTGCTATTACGAGCAATCACCCGCGACAACCTGCTTTGTTCGGCTTGCCTCGATCTTTTCGTCCTGATTAATAAGGAGAATGTCAAGGACCTGATCAAGCACCTCGTGGAAAACTACCGGGAAAAGATCATGGCGCTGTCGCACATGGATACCTTCCGCGAAATGGTCAGTCGGTACGACCAGACGGAAGGCTACACGACCAACCCCGAGTACTTCATGGATGAAGACGAAGACGAGGGGCCAACCGCTGCCGAGAGCGAGAGGAGGCCGACGAGGCCGACCGCCGGCTTGATGGAGGAACAGCTCACTGTCGACCAGGCTCAAGAGGAATACTGGAACAGCGTATCGGATGAAGAGGATGAAGGGCCCCAGAATGGCCCTCATCGTACCAACGGCACCGCCACTACTCTTCCTCTGCTGAAGCCCTTGGTCGAATACGGCTCGGACGAGGAAGACGGCGTGGCGGGTGATGAGGCAGCTGGCCAAGAGAAGAAGGACGATGAAGACAGCAGCTCAAAGGAGAACGGCGAACCACCAGTAACACCAACAAAAGGTGGGCCGGCCGCCGCCGCTGCCGCCGCCGTTGTAGCCACTCCACCAGAGAGGATATCTGAGAAGCGGCGCCGTGAAGAAGACGAGGACGACGATGCTTTCGACAAACTACTGCACTCCAAGCGCCGAGGGAGCAACGCCAGTGCCGCTAGCGCTGGCGCAGATATTCGCAAGAAGATGGGAATCTCTGGGGATGATGCTGGTGCTGCTGATGGCGCTGCTCCTGCTGCTGCCGTCGGTTCCGCCGATGCTGCCGCTGAAGGAAATGGCACCTCAACAACACCTGCTCCCGACGCCGCCGCCGCCGTTCCTGCTGCTGCCACCACTACGAGTCTAAGCACGCCAAAGAAGATTGCTTTCAACATCTCTTCCAAAGTAAAGAGCATGCTTGGTGGTGGGAAGCCTTCGGAGCCTGCGCCCGAGACAACAACCAGCGCAGATGAGAAGGGGAAAACCACAACAACAATAGGAAAGGAAAATGTAAGGATAGGAGATGAAGGAGGAGGGGATGAGAAGACTCCAAAGTCAGTAGTAGAAGAAGAAGAAGATCCAGACGCAATGAAAGACTAGGGGCTGCTATGGGTTGGGTCAAGGAAGGCAAAGCGAAAGGGGAATGGAAAGGGAAGGAAAGGGGAAGGCGAAAGGCGGAGATAAGGAAAGGAAAAATAGGCGAAATATTCTTCGACATATCATTGGTACCTACTTGGTTCATACAAACAGATAAATATAGCCTGGTATATTTACTACTCAACATCCTTACATCTTGAACCCGGTCTGGTTGGTTGCGACGACAATGGGCTTTTGGCGGACGGTGGAACTGGGAGAGACGGGAGAGGATTCATGAGGCTCCCTCCTCCTACCAACAGCAAAGTACATCAAGGAACCAGATACCATAGGTACAGTAGAGGATTTAACTCGTACGTAGGTACGTGCTCTTCATACCCTTCCTTGTAGGTAAAAACCTAGCGTAGTCAGTCCTATATACAACAAACAGTCAAGCGCAATATTGCTCTCTAGGATAGACACATCAAGTGTACAAGTAGAACCTAACTCGGTTGTTACTTTGTTCGATGACATCACCTGCCTCCGTAGTACCTTCCATTTGAACCACGATCCACACCAATTCTAACACTTACAAGCAAGAGCATTCGCACCCCCTACTAGCTGGGATTGACACAGAAGGAACGACCATCAGCGCAATGTGCTTGATTGATCCTTCCACTTGAGATGAGAGGGACGGACGGATTCTCCTTTCTTCTTTTCCTACTTTATTTCTTCATTCATATAAAATTGTCTACACGGGTACCCGCCAACACATGCGATACGATACGATACACGTTAGAGCCGAATACCACCCACCCCCTCTCTCTCTTCGTTTCTCTCTCAGTAGGAGTTCTTTATGTGAGAACCATTTTGGATATCGATGCTATGGCGTGACAGGTAACCGACTTCCTTTTTCCATCTCAGATTCCATAGGTATAGCCACCTGACCAGGCCCAACCAACCCTCATTTTTCGTGAGAAATACCAGTCTGGTGGTAAAAGGAAGAAAAGAAAGAATGGAAGAGGAGGAAAAAGCAAGTTTTAACCGCCTAACCGCCCACCTGGCCATTGCTGTCCATCCCATCCATACCCATTCCGTGATCATAAGTTGCGAAGTAGGTGACGCTTACATGACCAACACCAACTAGCTTTTGGAGCATACAAAAAAAACATCAAAACACGGTAGTATAGGGGAATGAGACGTCTGAAATATCGCGTTTTTAGAGTTTGGCTTTTGCTTTTGCTTTTGCTTTTATCTCTTGCGTCCTTAAATGGTGAAGAAAAGGAAAGTGATATCCACACCCATAACCATAACCCACCTCACCAGACAGTAACCATACGTAGATTGAAGAAAAAAACACCATCATGGTGTGTGAAATGTGTGAAACGACACGGGGGAAAAGTGGAAACGGGACAGGACAGTGGACTCCTTCATGCTGCATGCAGTACGTGACGTGCCCCACGAAATTTATTGCCACAAAAACCTCGAATTCCTCCTCATCTCATTCCCATCCGGCGCCGCCTGCGTCGTCGTGCTAGCCGTCGCCGCCGCTGCCGGCGAAGCTCTCGAAGCTGCTCTCGCAGCCGCCTCTGCCGTCCAAGGCTCTGGTGGTAGGTCGTGCCTTGGGGGTGCGGGAGCGGGAGCGGGAGCATATTCGGATTCAGGGGTGGCTGCTTGACGAGGAGATAACATCGGAGACGGAGAGTGATGATGATGATGATGAGGCAGAGGAGGAGGGGTGCGGTGGTAATGCTGCTGCTGCAGGATTGAAGAAGATGAGGATGCGGATGGTACAGGCGAACCAGGTTCCTCGCTTGGCTGCTGTAGAGCGCCACGGCAAAAGACTGCCCCTGATTGGGATCGATATTCCGGTCGGGACTCGAATCCGTGTTGTTGTTGTGGCGGTGGTGCATAAGGATATACTCCCGGGGTATGTTGACGTTGAGGAGGACCAGCACGACACGTACACCCGCTTCCACTTCCACTCGGCAGCGCTTGTTGTCCTGGGGGATATTCCAGCGGGGACGATGCCCTTGCCGCCGCGAGAGACCGTTGGTTGCTGGGGTTGTAATATTCCCTGCAGCTTTCGAGGTGGTGATTCAACGCTCGACTGTCTCGCCCTTGATACCGACCATCCGCCGCCGGCGGCTGCGTGTCATCTCTCGGAGGGAAACCGTGTGCGTAGTTGGCAATGTTGCCGTTGATGCCAACCAGAGCCCAGGCAAAGACTGCGACATCGCGAATGGACCGCATCAGCTGATCCATCGGTGGGCCACCGGCTGCCCTCACGTTTTCTTTAAGCGGCATGTGCTGGGGTAATAAGGGGGGTCTGAATATGTGTATGAGTTCTGGCGGCACAGAAGGCTCAATTGGACGGAGGCCCCAGGGCGCAGCGAAGAGGCCGTTCTCGTAAGTGAAAACTGGTACTGGTTGAGGTACGTGCTCGGGGACCTGTGGCCGTGCTCTTCGGAGCACCACGACAAGCCCGTCCGAAGTACAAGACACAACTGCCTCCAGCTCGAAACTGGAGGGTCGACGGTCTCTTTCTTCCTCCGCTTCGCCCCTTCCTTCCCCTCCTGACGGCTTGTCGTCAATATCCATCCGGTCATCGTCCTGTCTGACGACCTTGCCTTTTGAACCTTTAGCCCTGCTTCCCAGATATTCCACCTCATCATCATCCTCGTCGTTTTCCTCGTCATCTGAATCGTCTTCATCCTCGTCCTCATCCTCTTCGTCCTCGTCCTGACCATCTGTGCCTATGCGTGGATCCCGAAACCAAAAGCGAAGATATGCAATCGACTCGTTGGCCTTTGCACTTTCTAAAACCTGGATAGCTTCCTGCAAGCAGTTCTCCTGAATGCACTCGTAGAAAGGCTTATCCTTGATCTCCTCTGGGCTTATGCCAAGAATAGACTCGACTGCGTTAGTGGCGAACATGATGCTGAGGTTCCGAGTGAAACGGTTGAGGATGAGTGCTGCACGAGGTTCGCGGCCCGCTGGAGGCATGGTGAACTTGGGTGACATATGCTCGAGCATATGATACCTGGGGTCTCGAGGTGCTGATGAGAAGATCCGCTCAATATGCGGCGCATCCAGCTTTCTCCCTACACTCAAAGGTTAAAACTAGAGTCAATACTGGGTGCCGGGGAAACACATACTCTCACTCTTCAAACCACCTCGGTAGATACTCGTGCTCGCCACCAGTACATCGTGAACGACGGTAAAACAACATTCGCAGTTAATCCACTTGCCCTCTCTCGAGGCGATTCTGGTATAGTGCAGAACAGCTGCCTTGTCGAGCAGCACGCCCTCCTGATGAACACGGCGGGCTAGTGCCACGTCATCTGGATGGAAGTGGTCAAAGCATGATTTCCCCTTGACCTCGTCTGGATGATAGCCAAGAATGTCGAGGATGGAGTCGGACGCGAAAAGGATATTCGCCTCTGCTGTCAGGTCTGCACGAAGGGTTGGGAGTCAGTCAAACCATTGTACAGAGTCCCGAAATGCTCGTCATCGGGAGCGTGCCCGCCGCATTCTCCGATCCGAGCATCGAGACAGGGTGACGGGGAATGTCAATTGAGTCCAACCCACTGTGAATAGTCATAAACGTCTGCTCGAGATCCATGTTGTAGGCGGGTGCTTAATGCCGGCCGCTCCAACGAGCTGGCCTTGCTTGAGCTTCTGTAAGTAGGATGACTACAACGATATCGCCATGCGTAAACGGGAGAGTCGGGTATGATAGGCAGCTCCAACACTTGGCTCTGTGGGGGGTGGGAAGCTAGTTTCAGAGATGCCCAAGGAGCCAGGTAGGGGAGGGGCACAGGAAGTCTGTACTAAGATAGTAGGTAGGGTGCTTGTCCTCTGTTGCTGGTGCGGTGTACCGCGTGAAGGACAAGAAAGATCCAAGGGCGAACCAAAAGCAGCGGAGTTGCAGAGGAGAGAAAGCCCAGGGATGCCCGATGGCAGATATTGGGACGCTCTGGACTTTGGCGAGCTGGACCGGGGAACCTGGGACCTAGGAGGTGGGCGAGGAAGAGAGAGAGAGAGAGAGTGAGGGAGAGACAGAGTAGGGCGAGAGCGACGGCGCACAGCTGGCTGGAGGACGGCAAATGTTTTCTGATTTTGAGTAACGTCAAGCTAACGGCGGTATAAGGGTTGGGGTGGTTGAAATCTGATTTGGCAGGTGGTCCAGCTCCTTTGGGATGATGTGTGTACCAGTCACCACGACTGAACGGGAGGACAGAGAGCAGAATACCGGTCACTGACCAGTACTACCTTTAGTAAGTAAAAGGATATGAGTCGACAAGCAGGACAGGACCTCAACGCGTCTGGTCTGTTGTCTGTTGTTGTAAGTTGGCCGGGAAGGGATCCGTATTGTGACAGAGTGACAGAGAGGAGAGTAGGACACAGATGGCGCCGTCACGTCGTCTTGTTGTGCTAGTGGTCCTTATCCGTGCTTGTATGGGTTGTGTTGTATACAACGGTTACCAGGACCGGCACAATGCAGCAGCCGCGCTCTGACTTTTTGGAGGTAATGTTCCACTGCACGGGAATGTCGTCGGTTCGGTGCAGACACAGAGCGAGTCTTGACTGGTGGTGAGCTCTGGTGAGGAGGTGGTGACTAGGTGGTGACTGCTCCGGTCCAGGGAAGAGCCTGGTATGGACCTGGTATGGACTGGCTATCTGGCTGGCTATTCGTGAGTGGGCAATGGTTGGCTGGCGGGTAGGAGCTTGACGACGGTCTCAGTCTCCCAGGGCGACAACGGCCGACGGTTCGGTTCGGAGGTGGAGGGGGGGCGCGTCGAGGCCCTTTGTCAATTCTCTCTCGGTGACTGACCGTTACTCAAGGTCAAACCTGTCGAAACCCAAAGCACCCAAGGTGGTGTTTGCTGTGTTGCCCAAGGAGTTGTATTGTATCTCTGAGGATCCAGCGTTTGTGCGAGAGGATAACTTCAAGACGATGGTGATTGTTGTTGAACTAGAAAAACTGGGGATGGGAATGATATGCAGCGGGAAATGCAAAGGAATGGATGAAATGGCTCTGGCAGTTCAATCGGTTCCGCTCAAATGTCCTGCTTCCGACGACAGCAGACGACGAGATACCGGCAGAAGATGATGGCCCAGAAAGAAAGGAAAAGTCAAAGTGCAAGTCATAAGGTGCAAACTGAATGCAATGACGGGCGGGCGGGCAGCGGAGCGGGCAGGCGGGCACTAACACCCACCCCATCTTCGGTTGTTGTTAGTGCGAGTGGAACTTTCCACCTCCCCTAAGGTACCAAGGTACCTCTCTACTACCTCTGCACTAACAGATTCTCTTCTGTATACATGCCTTAGTCTGTTAACAATACGAGTCCATTCCCAGACGGCTGATCAGCCCGAAAGTGGAGAGCCGGCATGGGTGGCTAGCCTCTTCTAGCTATGGCTCGTCAACCCGGCGGTAGTTATTACATATTGTTACGGATGTTGATTGTTTCTGATGATGTTCGCGCGGTGGAAGAAGGAAAAGAGCTTGTCAAATACGTACTTGTTACTATACCTATGGTGAGCGATAGATGTGATGCACTCAGAGGTAACCTCCACTCCACATACCTCCTCACCTCAGGTCTCTTCAGTCCGAACTACCTTCCGTTTTAGTGTATCGGAGGTCTTCCGTGTAAATTCCATCTCCTTCGGCGTCTTCTCCGGTCGCTTCTCCTCCTATCACAAAGCCAAATTCGAGAGCGATCAGGGAATGTACTTCGTCAGTCTAAAGTCTGGGCATGTTTAGCACATCTTTTAGCAGAGTTCCATCGAAATGTAAGCCCCAGTCCCGCAACGCACGGCACGGAGACATTTTTTTTGCAAAATTGCCTGCCCCAAGCTCCAAGATGGGAGGAGTTTGCCTGCCTCGACGCTGAACGATGACATGGATGGGAACTTGAACACCACATGTAAGTATACAACAACGCACATGAGTTGTGTGTTTTGTGTGAGAGACGGTAAGACCGGCCAGAGAAAAGAAAGAGCATGAGGTGACTCTGAGACCATGATGCGTACAGGCCGTCGGTCGGGGCAGGCAACTAAATAGCGAGGGAGGTGAAGGGGCAGGCAAGGCAGGTAGGCAGGACACGACGACCACGACGAGGATGAGGACAACAACGACGAAGAGATGGCACTGTATCACCTTGTACGACGTGCACCGGACAATCTCACAAGTTGGAACCCAAGGTAAGGCAATGCCCAATCTAGGGGGGGGCGCGGGGGAGCAGGGGATCTAAACGACCCCTTTCGTTACTGTTGTGATACCTACATTCTCTCTCGAGTGTCCGCGTCCAAAATGAAGGGGAGGGTTGTTTACCTGTCCAGACGCCGTATTCTTTTTTTCTCTATCCAAGATCCAGGAGATAATATACATCGAATACATCCACATACAACATAACACCACCATTTCCCCCTCTCCCCTCTTCTACGGTCTAATAGATAGTACAATAATACACAGAGTCCATCCATACCTCTCTATACAAAGCCGTCCGCATACAAACAACGTAATCCACATGTCCACGTCTGCCTGCATACCTGACTGCCCTCAAAAATGCACCCTGTCTACCAAAGAGAAGTGACATTAACAAGCACCATCCTCTCCGTCCTCGGATCCAGCATCTCCCTCTTATGCCACGTCCTCACAAACCTCCTCGCCTCGCTCACGTCCGCAAACAAGACCACGAACCGTGAAAACCCGTGCATCTCCCCTTCCTCCATCTGCCCGCCCGAGAACTCGTCCAGCTCGTGCTCGATCCTGTGCTCGTTGAACTTGCTGAACTTGATGGTGGAGAGCGTGGACAAGATGGGCTTGATTGCTGGATCCTTTTCACCCTTCCCCTGCTCCGTGGCCGTGGTCGCGGTCTTGGTCGCCATTGTCGTCGCCGCCGCATCCTCCTCCTGGAGCAATTGCCACGGGTAGTTGCGCGCCTCGGCGTCGATTTCGATGGCGGTGCGCAAGGCCCGGATGGTCATTTTGGTCCCGACGAGGTGCACTAGGACGCTGTTTCTGCTATGCTCTATCTGTGGGTCTTGGGCGTAGTTGATGAGGTCCTTGGGAGGCGGGGCTACGAAGGAGCCTGTTCCGCTACGCTTAGATTTTGGTTGTGAGAGAAGCTGCTGAGGCCGCAGGCCCTTGCTTGCCTCTCGTATGTTCTCGAATTCGAGGATGTTGTCTCTGGTGAAGATTTGGTAATGCAGGGGCGCTGTAGGAGGCAGTAACGTGTAGCGAGCAGCGTCCAGGCCGTCGTCGTCTGGGTTGGAAGTGGTGGCGGCGGCGTATTCACCGCGTTTGCCGAGGCCATCCTCCTGCTGTTCATCCACGTCCGGAAGCTCGTCGGCACTTTCTTCCACAACTTCTGAGTCTTCTGGCTTCCCAGCAGGTTGAACCGGTGTTGGCGTGGCCGTGGTCTTCTGTCGCCATTCCTTTGGCAGAGCCTGACGTGACTTGTTATGCAAGCGTTCCAGAACATCTATGTATGCTCGAGCATTGGACTCGTTGTCAAAGAAGAGGAAATAGCAGCCTTGTGGTTCGTGTGTGGTTCGGGATCGGGATTGGACAACTGGTTAGAGGATTCAATGTCAGTATTGAGAAATCGCAGGTGGCTCCAAGGAACCCAAGATGCTGCAGTAAATAACAGAAGTCTTGCGAACGTACCTTTGACAAGGCCGTAAGTCCACCCGTCCACATGCTGGCCATGACCGGCAATGTGACGGAAGTCGGACTCTAGAAGGGACCGGGAGACACAGTTAAGCACAACGATTGCTGGACCGCCGTCTTCGTCGCTCTGCTCGACTGATGGCTTCTCTTCCATGTCGACTGAAGACACCAGAGTGTCGAACTCTTCCCTAGGTTGACGAAAAGTGATCGGCCCGACAGTCCCATGACGGGGGTCCATCTTTATAGGCCCTGAAAACCCCGTTTCCTCGAGTCTCCTCATCTCCTCCTCGCTCTCCACCTTGTCATGTTCAAAGGTTTTCTTGACGCGCATTTTGAGAAGCTCCAGTGGTGCTGACTGGGCGGTGGCTTCGGAATTGGATCGCTCGGACGTGAATTCCTTGAACCACGCTTGAAGCTCGCTTTGCGAAGGAAACGCCTCTTCCGAGCCGGTCTCTGTATCCTTGTTGGCTTTATAGGCTTCGGCGCTACTCCTTTTCCGCTTGGGGTTTTTCAACGGAGAAGTAGCCCATGCTGGCTGTTTAGCTGGCGCAGAGCCTGACCGAGAATCTGCAGTCCTTTCTCCAAGGAAGTCTTCTTTTCGCCAATTAACAGATGGTGCTGCTGGACGGATCTGTAGCTCATGTTCTTCTCTTTTCTCGTTGGGGTCTCTTGCCAAGCGGCGAAGAATTCGTACTGGCGGATGGGCCTGTAACCCGGGTTCTTTTTCTGTTTTCTCGATGGGGTCTCTGGCTAGGTGGCGAATAATTCGTACTGCCGGACGGGCCTGTAGCTCAGGTTCATCTTTCAACACGTTGATACTTTCTAGTGAGGAGCGAGCGGTTCGGGCGATTGGACGGACTTGTTGCTCAGACTCTTCTTTTCTTGGGGGAGGAGATCGCAACAATGGGCGAGCTTGTAGTTCATACTCTTCTTTTCGCCCGTTGGCGTTTCTTTCCCGGTGTACCACATCATGATATCGTACTAGCGGACGGGTCTTTTTTGGTGAGAAGGAAACAGTTCGGACTAGCGGACGGGCCTGAGTTACATTTTCTTGGTGTCGCCCATTGGTGTTTGTTGCCGTGGAGCGAATAGTTTGTTCTAGATACCGGGCCTGTAGCGGAGGTTCCGGAGCCCTGCGGCTCCTCTCATCGGAGGTCTGTCTGTTGGCGCGTCCATTGTTGGCGCGTCCATTGTTGGCGGTCTCGTTCGCATTCCTTCTGCATCTAGTCGGAGACGTGGAGAAGGCGATGGAGGGGGTGGTCGCGGATCGGGCAATTGGCAGTCTCACGCATGACCGGTTGAAGGGCTGCGACAACTGCAGTCCTCCTCTCGACAGCATCAAGGTCGTGGACGCCGAGCGCAAACCATAGAGGCAAGCTGGAGGCGCGGGGTAGGGGGACGGCAAAAGTCGAAGATGGAAAAGACGTGAAAAGTGTAAAGAATGAGCTTCTACCGTAGAGACTCGAGAGATTCGCCACCGTCAATGTGCAGAAAACGAAGGGTTAAAGGTCTGCCAGTTGCATTTGGCGGCCGTCAATGAGCATGTACGTGGTTATCGGACACCTTTAACCCTGCATTGACCATGGCGAATTTCCCGAGTGTCTACGGTAGTTTCCCCTCCAATTGGTTCATGTCTCGTAATCGTTGGAAATCAGTCCCGCGCGACGACATGGGCTCTGCCGCCGGCAAGTCAACCCTACCCTATACCCCTAACCCTAACACTAATAGTCAAACCATCGATAGAGGGGAAGCGAAGGAGAAAAAAAGTTAGGACGGCAGCTGAACGAGAACCTTGGCGTCCTTAGATCATCCGGATGCAGGTACTGCGCAAGTACTGGATACATAGAGCAAGTGCTATGTAGTGTGGTAATGCAGGTAGAGGTACCGGTATCTTTCAAGGTGGCGTCCGGCCCCACTTACCACCGGTCTTCAAAATCGGAAGCCGTCAATTTCGGAGTCAAGAAGCCGCGATGAAGTCGGACTTGGACAAGACACACTGACCGTGTCCGGGGCTCAGTCTCCGTTTTCAAGGCGGTTCCCGGGCCGTTTAGCTCTGATTGCGCTCCGAGTCAAGAATCAAGCCGGGCACTCCCATGTCGACGGGCCCTCCGAAAGACCCCACCCGACAAACCCTACAATAAAGTCTGGACATCAAGGTCCACCGAGACCAAAGTGAGAAGAGACAGTGAACTGTTCTCATTCGGATCTCACTCAGCACACAGACACACCATGGGGACGAAATCTCTCGAGTTCAAGGTGCGCAAGTTGCAGGCCAACAGCACCACCGAAAAGGACCTTGCGAAGAAACAACCATCGCGAGTCTATGTCAACGAGGAAGCTCTGCTCGAGCTGACGGGCTCCAAAGACGGAGGACGGGCCATCACTATTGAGAAGATCGACAAGAACTCTTCTGACGACCAGCCCGCGCGACGAGAGGCCACCCTATGGAAATCGCCAGAGAGGATAGACAAGGCCAGCATCCAGCTGTATGACGCCTTCAGAGATGTCTGCGGCTACCAGACTGGAGTTCAGGTCAAGGTCACAGTCCAGGAAGGGAAGCTTCCCGAAGCCGAAGAGGTCGTCCTCGAACAGCTACCTCCCGAAAAGGCTGGCAAAGATGCAGAGACTGCCGGACCTATCGACCCATCCGAAATCCCCGGCTGGGAGTTCTTCCTTGCCGGAAGGCTTTCTATGATCGAGCACGTCCACGCTGGTTTGACGTTCAAGAACCTCTACGCTAGGGGTCCGCAGAGGTCGTTCGTGGTGGCTTCGGTAAACGGGCGACCAACCGGCAACGCGCGCTATTTGGATGGCAAGACGAAAGTCAGGATAGGGGCGCCTTCGCCCGCTGGCCAGGTGGACAGAGTGCCCCAGGGAAAGCTGGAGGTGACGGGTGTTCGGGGACTTGACACTCAGATCGAGAAACTCAACGACCTGCTGTCTCAGTTCACCGACCCCTGGGTCTTTAAGGGCAAGCCCAGGTATCGCGGTATCGTCATTCACGGCGGCCACGGCACGGGAAAGAGCATTCTCCTAAACACCATTGCGGCCACAGGATGGGGCACAGTCTACCGCATCCAGCCCAAGGACAAGCTTGCCGATATTCAGGATATGTTTCAGAAAGCCAGACTTGAACAGCCAAGTATCATCTTGATCGACCAGCTTGAGAGGCTCATCGACAAGGAAAGGAACAACCGCACGTCTGTGATTCAAGCCCTTTGTGAGGCGCTGGACACCTTGGGGGCAGATGCCCAGGAAAGCGGCGAGATTCCCAAGGTGGCCGTCATCGTTACTTGCTTGGATTACACGACCGACGTCCCCGAGGATCTCAAGGATCCCGGTAGGCTCACGGGTGAGATCTACCTACCGCTGCCTGACGTCGATGGCCGCAAGGAGATTCTCGCCTCTTTCAACCTGCGGGTAGCGCCCGAGGAAGAGGACGCCCTTCTCCGCAGCCTCAGCGAACGCACGCATGCCTACAACGGCAAGGACCTCCGTCGTCTCGTGGACGAAGCCGAGTTCATAGCAAGGACGCGGATCAACAGGGCGAAGAAGACAACAACACCGCCATCAACCGAGGACTTGATCAACTTTGACCAACCCGTAGCAACAGAAGAAGTCGCTTCTCTCATGAACTCCCTACAACTCTCCGACGCCAACGCCAGCACAACAACCTCCTTCGCCACCACAGCCAGCACCCTCGTCGCCGACTCTTCCTCCTCCTCCTCCTCCTCCTCCACCACCACCCCCACCACCCCCACCCTCACCACCCCAACCTCCTACTTCCTCCCAGCCGACTACGAAGAAGCCCTCCGCCTCGTCCGGCCCTCCGCTATGCACGACGTAAACCTCAAGCCGCCTCCCATCCACTGGTCCGACATCGGCGGGCAAGCCTCCGTCAAGGTTTCTCTCCGACGCGCCGTGCGCATGTCAACCGAGCCCGTCCACGTGCTCTCGCGCTTCTTCGCCCGCCCGCCCAAGGGTTTCCTCTTGTATGGACCCCCCGGTTGCTCCAAGACCATGGCGGCGCAAGCGATGGCCACCGAGTCCGGGCTCAACTTCTTTGCGGTCAAGGGCGCCGAGCTGCTGAATATGTACGTGGGCGAGTCCGAGAGGGCGGTGCGGAGACTGTTTCAGAGGGCGAGGGAGGTGGCGCCTAGTATGATTTTCTTTGATGAGATTGATTCTATTGCGGGGCAAAGGGCAGGTTTTGGGCATGGAGGGGGGTCTTCGACTTCGGGATCGGGGGGAAGTTCTAGCGGTCTGAACGTGCTGACTACACTGCTCAACGAGATGGATGGCTTCGAGGCCTTGACGGGGGTGGTGGTGCTTGCCGCGACCAACAGGCCGCAGGCGCTGGATCCGGCTTTGCTTCGCCCTGGTAGATTTGACGAGCTGATTTATGTTAGTCCGCCAGACGAAGAAGCGCGTGCGGCTATTTTTAGGAAGGAGGCGGAGAAGAGGCAGATGTTGATTGGCGAGGAGGAGATTGAGCGGTTGGCGACTATCACGGATGGGTTTTCGGGCGCGGAGATCAAGGGGATCTGCGCGGTGGCGGGCACGAGGGCTTATGATCGCTACCTTAAGCTGGATTCGGTTGAGGAAGATACGCCGGTGGGCATCACGATGGAGGATCTGGAGATGGCGGCTAAGGGGATGATGAGGCAGATTACGCCTGAGATGATTAGGGGCTTTGAGCAGTGGGAGAAGCAGTTTAGGAGGTATTAGATCCGGAGGTTTTGTTGAAGAGAGGAAACTGATATTATAGAGGAAATGGATAGACAAAAACTTGGTAATCACTCTCCTATTTGCACCGTCATCCTTTGGGTGAGTATGGATAACAAGCTGACATCTGGTGATGGGTTCTCCATTTATGCTACTCAGTAAGAGCACCAATGAATATGATCCATCATCACCACCTACTTTCCACAAGTGTTTTACGTCCTAGGGACAGGAGTCTCGACACCACGAATGAACCTTCGTGATGAACCAACGCGTTGATTACGGCTAAAGAACGTTGCTACCTGCCACTTAAACTTCACAAACAATCTAAGCATGCGCTAACCCTCCAACATCGCCAAGCACATAGGTCGGTGTTGACCAAATTGGCAACCAAACAAGCGAACGAACTCGAAAAGCAAAACAAGGAGAAGAAAATGAAGAAACCAGGAGCGAACGGAAGGGGGTGCGTTGCCCCAGCTCAACCAATCTATCCACCCATCCATCAAATCTAAAGAAACGCCCATCCCATCAACAGTAGGTAGCCAACATGACATGATAGCCCAAACTACCTCTGGTCGTACGTTTCGGCCCAAAGCGGAAGCCAAGGCACTTAAGTGCACTTATACGACCCGGCCTTATCATTCCATCCCTTGTCGTGCAGGTCTCCAATGCCAGGATAAACAATGTGGTCGAGATGCCTACCGGTGCAATCGGTGTTGCTGTATTGGAGTGAGTGAGTGTCAGTTACGTTCCGGTGTGGTGTTTAGAAGGATAGAATAGATTCTCGGTAAGGTAAGTTAGGGATATTCTCAGGATATTCTCATTCTCACCTGTAGAGCGAGCAACTAAGTCCCTGGTCAGGACCAAACCCAGTGATGGATTCAAAGAAATCGTCGCCCTTACTCAAGTTGTCTGTTATTTTCGTAAGAGGTAAGCATAAGTGAGCAAAGCGATGTCCATCCCGCATTCGGATTCGTTGGTCTCATGGGATGTTCTTTTTGACTTTCTTTTTTTTTCTTTTTTCTTTTCTTTTCACTTTTTTTTCTTTCTTTCTTTTTTTTGTATGTAAAAAAGAATTGTGAAGAAGAAAGACAACTTACAGCATTGCCCTTTGTTGGCATCGAGAACGCTGCAATGCTGCCAGCCGGTGGTGATGCAGGCGTAGACGTGAGGAGCCCACTGACGATTGGCGATTTGGGCCGGGGCCTCAGGAGCCGGAGCAGCTAAGATGAAGCCCGCGAGGGTGGTGAGGAGGATTAGTGGCGACATGGTGGTCTTCATGTTGATAATAGGGTTGAGGGTTGATGCTGTTTGGTCTTTGAAGAGAGATTGTGTAAGATGTTAGTTGGCGTTGTTGGTTGAGTGTTGAGTGTTGATGCTGAATTGCTGGAGTGCAGAAGCACATGAACGTGAGCGAGGAGTTCGTCTTTATAGCTTTCAGAGTCAAGCTTCCTGACTATGGTGATGATTGATCTCAGCTCGATCTCTTCTCAACTCTATCTCGATGCCTCGAACGCATGTATCTCCGTCTTCGTGACAAGAGTCAACAGTGTCGTCTCCGACAACCCAACTTCTTTCATCAGGAAGCCCCAAAGAGGGTAAACTCCGGCACATAATCATGAGGCTTACACTCAGTGACTGTAGTTCAAAGACTACCATGAGCACATGTGTAGCGTCAGTGAGCTTCGTAACAACATTATTGATGAGGCTCATCCTTGTGCAGCGCTCTGTGATAGTAGTATCTTCAGAGTAGTGTCTGTTCTCTGCACAAACTCGGAATTCATGCCGAAAGGAGCAAGTTGGGGTTTGAAGCCATCACTATCAAGTTTACTACAATAAGCGACGGGGTTTGGAGTGATAATGAACACTGTGCGACATTTTATGTTGCTCAGTTGAGTCTCGAATACTCAGGATCGTCACAGAGTAGCATGTTTAGGTAACCCACGACAGTGAAACCAGCTGAGCTTCTTCGGTCTAGACCTCGTTGATAGGCAATGGATTTGATATTCTCTTATAACTCCTAAACTCACTTCTAGCCACTAAACTAGTAGTCATTTCTTTTTCGACTTACGATGTGGCTTTGTGGTAGGCTTCGTGGTAGACACTCGTTGACTCTAGCTGAAAGCGTTACCCAAGTCATGCTCCTGTTGTAAAGTAAGTCAGTATGTTGAATATTACACGCAAAAAATGAACATATGGTGACAAGGGGTTACCATCACTCACCTTCAGATACTCAGCTCCCTTCTCCTGATACTCCTCCCTTGTAACCTTGGCCCTCTGCCAATCTTCGCTGCCCGCCCAGCCAGCGGCACCCTTCCATGCGTCGAGAATGGGATCCTTCGCCTTGCGGACAGTAAGCGGCGTGCCAACCGGGAGCAATGGCACGAGGCTAGCGCGCATCCTCTCGTCAAATCCTTGGAACATGGTGTTTCCACCGGTCAAGAAGATATCCTTGAGGAACGAATCCCGATCGAGTCCTGGGATACCCACCAGTCGCTGGTTCAGGATATCGCCAGCAATCTCGATAATACCGGCTTGATCAACACCGGCGATAGCACTGGGCTGGAAGATCACCTCGGGTACACGAATGCGCTCAACATTTAGATGGAGACGATGCGTTTCTGCAGGTGCTGCCGCATCAAACGGCCTCGGCCCGTACCGGAAGGCATGCAGGAGGGACTTTGTCCAGTCATTCTGGGCTTCGAGTGTGTGCTCGTAAGTGAATTCCTTGTCGTACTCCAGCAAGTCTTGCTCAAGCGCGCGGACCGACGCTTCGAGGTCCTCTTCGGCTTCCTCCTCGTCATCGCTGTCGCCCTTGTTCGCGCCAATGGCCACACTGCGGTAAACACCCCAGTCGGCGTCGTCGGCACCGAAGTCGTCATCGTCACCACCGCGACGCCGCTTGCGACCGGTGGCCGCGGGCGTGTCTGAGGCAAGATTTGCCAGATTCTTCATGCGTATTTGGTTAGCAAGTGACTTGCGGTTGCCGAGATCAGCCTTGAGGCGATCACGCTCTTTGATTTGAGCGAGTTTGGCAAGACGAAGCTGGCGCTTCTCCTCAAGCCATCCCTCTAGATCGTTGGTCCGCCTCTCCTCATCCAACCTGGCTTCCTCCGCTATCCTGGCCTTCTCTGCCTCCTTCTCAGCCTTGGCACGTGCTCGAGCATCGTGGTTCGACTTCATTAGACGTTGTTGTCTCTTTTGCTTGAGTCCTGCCTCATCCAACTGATCATCAGGCACATCAAGCAGGCTGAAGTCGGGGGCCTCTTGCTCTTCCTCCTGTTCGCCTCCAAGATCCTTGGTCCGCGCCCGCTTGATAGATTTTTCCAGCTCCTTGACCATCCGGTCCAAAGCAGCTTCATCCTTCACCTCGGCATCATCAAGGATGCGCTTGATCTCCTTCTTGGTCGTTTGTTCAGAAATTCTGCGCTGCACGTCCTTGTAATACTCGAGCTCTTGCTCCTTCTTCATCAGTCTTTCCAGGCGCATCTTAGCGGCCTGTTCTTGTAACCTGCGACCGCTTTCCTTCTTTCTCTCAGCTATCCGGGCCAGCTCCTCCTCTGACTTTTGGATGATAACTTCCTCCGTGTAAGGATATTGAACAATCCGTTCCCTGTCCTCAAGTCCAGTCCAGTCCAGATAGTGTGCTAGTTCACTGTCGTAGTCTTGGGAGACGTAACAAAAATCCCGAACCATGTTCTCAGCTTGTGACGAGTTGAGTTTGCCGGGGAATCCGTAATAGTATTTTAGCTTAATGAGCTTCAGCAAATATTCCGCGGCATGCCAGCCGCCCCAGTTTAGCCTCGTAGCCTGGGCCAGCAATGGCTTCTGATTGTAAACCGGTATGAGATGGGTGGCGCTATGTGATGAAGACACGACAATACCGGTCTTGCCTTGATTATGTCGGTATGCGAACAAAGAGTCGATCCCGTAGGTGAGGGAGGGAGCGCCATAACATTCGAAGATGATTTCGGTCATGGCTAAGCAGAGAAATATGGTTAGCAGCAATAACGGCACGGAGCGGGGGTTTGGCCTACATTTCCTCGAGTAGGGCAAGTTTGCGACAGCCTCGGTCATGACAACCGGCATGTCAATCGCCCCATCGACACCATTCATCCCAAGCTTCAAGAAGACGTAGTCCAGCACGTGCTCCATGACGTCCCAATTGCTCACAATACCGGTCCCAGCTTCGAAAGCGTTCCGTATGTGTCCTCGTGCAGATGTATCGGCATAGCAGTCTTGGCCAGCAAAAGAAAAGGTCTTGCCTAACTTCCTGTCGCGATACTTGGCCATGATCGGGGGAACGGCTAGTCGGGGGGCATTTTCGAAAGACCATCCCGCTCGGACAGCCCAGGAACCTGAAGGTGCGATGACAGAGGTTAGCAACATACGTCGGCCAAGCTCAACTGGGGAGAATGTGCATGGGCGAATGGCCTCAATCATTAGATACGAGCTTACCATTATCTATGACGATAGCTGGATTTCCTCCAGACTGAGCCTTCGCGCGCTCGTATCCGTCCGACTGTGGCTCGATGTACTTTTCGAATTTGGCTTCCTTGACTGGGTACAGCACGGGATCAGGGAGAGTCTTCCAGACTTCCCGCCTGCTGACGGTATCATCAATTGCGGAGGGCGCCATGGTGAAATAGTATGACTTGGATAGCAGTTCAAGCAGAAGGTATATTCGAATTGAGATATTCTGTAAGTGTGTCCGGTTGGTTGAAGATCGTGGGGCTGCCGGGAGCTCAGCGCTGAAGTAGTGGGATTGTTCGGGTCCAGCGCATTCTGATCCTCACAGGATCTGGCGATGATAGCCGGCAAGAGGGCGATAGGGACCGGCGAAGAATCGATACTAAAGTGTCGGGTTTTGGTGTGTCTATACAGGTAGCTTTTAGGTGGAAAGTGGAAAGGAAGAGGGAAAGCAGCAACCCTCGACGAGATTGTTCGTTGGCATCCGTCCGGCCTGAGGTGCTTGCCTGCCACAAAGTCCCGTCGCGGTTGGTGTCCCATTGACGTTCTTATAGTGGCGCGGCTTGGCGCGTTCCACCTTTTAAGCTATACCGACCTAGGAGCGGCATGCAAGGGGTGGATATGGGGGAGCAACTAAGGTACCCCAAATTCATGTCATTGCTGGAAACTTCATTGATCACCACGTCGTACACAGAATGAAGGTCGTGGCTTGCAAATATAGTTGAGGTAAGGGAAATCATCTTACAAGAGTCTATGGGAGTGTATTGGATTTGAAGACAAATATATGACTACGTCAATCACGTTTAGTTTGCTTCCGTGGTAGGTTTCCAATTTATGCCTGTTCGGTATCTGTTTAACTCGGCCATCTTTCAAGATGGACTTCCATGATGACCACAACAAAAAGTATCAAGACGGCTCTTTCAGGTTGTCAGTAGCTAGAGTTCAACGAGTTAGTATATCTATTGAGACACAAGGTTCTGGAGAAAGCATTGTGGTGAGCTCACCCTCAAGGTGGAATAGCACGTTAGACTGGTAGTTCTTGAACATTTGCGCAACCAACTCGATGTTCATGTTTTGGATGTTGATTTCCTAAACAACAAGTCAGTACCTTAACTATACCTAGCCAAAACCCATTTCGGCCAAACTTACCTGCAAAGCCTTGTTCATCACGACAATAGCCTCGTTGAGTTTCTCCTAACAAATTTTGACGTGAGCATCAGCAACAGTTCGGTGGCCTTTGTTAGGGTCGTGCATCACAATCATGCTGGCAACTGGAGAGCTTACCACGTTGGTGATGATGCGTGACAGTAGCAAGTTCTGCTGATGCTCATGAGGGCTCTCCTAAATTCCTATGAGTGAGATGCTAGAACCAAACAACGGGAGATGAAGTTCTACGAACCATCTTGTACTGAAAGGCTTACTTCCCGTCCACTTTGTATCACAAGTGATGGTGGTGATGGTGTCAAGAGACCAAGGTGTGTCCAAAAGGGTTCTTGATGTTACAGGCACTGACATGTGCCATGCGTCCACTAAACGCGACCAACTGGCGGGGCATTCGCTGCGGTAAACGCGATGGAAGAAGCGACCCGCCTGAAAAGTGGGGCGGTATGACGCGGCAGAACTCGGTACCCCTGCACTTACCTGTGAGCACAGCAGCCTCCGGCAGGCATAGGTACCTCATCGGTGCCAACGCCTAGGTACAGGGTGACGGGAACTGTGACCTCGACCACCTCAACTTGGAGCTCCCCTCCCTTCTTTCACTCTTCCAACTTGACTGTTAATAGAGAAAATCTACGACTTCGATATCCAAACAGTTCTTCAAAACCATCAAAGATGTCAAACCAAACCCCAGAAGCCCAAGCTGCGGCAGCCGCGCATCTCAAGCTCATCGAGCAGCTCGACATCCATTCCATCCACAAGTCATTCCGCAACACACATTGGCGACCAAACCAGCGCCGCAACAAAAACATCAAGACCATCCTCGGCGACGCGCAACGAAAAGAAGCCAATTCCATTCTCGCTACGCCGGCAGATGCCAGCGGCGCCGCAACGCCCGCCCCAAATGGCGACGACGGTCTCTCCACCAGCGGAACCTCGACACCAGCCGTACCTTCGGCCAACGGCGCGAACGCGAACGGCACAACAGCCAATCTGGCACAGGCATCTAGGAGCTTGTCCAAGCTGGTGCTAGAGAAGAGCCTCAACGTGCCATCGAAGGGATCGAACGGGCTGGCCGCGAGTCTGTCCTCGGCACCGGTCGCGACGTACACCAACATCGAAAGCGCACCGAGCCTTGCGCCTATGAGGCGCTACTGTGACATTACTGGGCTGTCGGCACCGTACATTGATCCCAAGACCAGGTTGCGATATCATAACGCGGAGGTGTTTGCAATGATTCGGAGTCTACCGCAGGGCGTGGGAGAGCAGTTCTTGGAGGCCAGAGGTGCTCATACCGTTCTCAAATAATGAGCAGGGAGCGGATGTTTGGACCCGGGCTGCTTGCCTTGTCATTTGGCGCCTGTGTACTATTGCGTACACATCTCGCACGCGCTAAGTCGGGTTGGAGGGACATTGAAGCATACAGAATGTTGGATGGGATATCACAAGGAGGCGTTGACAGGACTCAGGAGAGCATTTGCTTTCAAGGCGTTGAGGGACAGGAAGGACGGAATTGCACGGCGTTTTTGTTTTGAACAGAGACCAAGGGAGCATTGGTAATGTGTTTGTTATTACTATTCACAACAAAGGATCTATCTAATCGCAGAAGAATATGTGCGACCAACAAAGTCAAGTCCCAACTACGTACTCACTGTCTTTCAACAGCAAGATACAATCGACACTCCGGCTTAATCGTGATCATTTGCTCTTTGCCCAAAAGCCCGAAGGCTAGCCGACAGACCACCGAGAACGAACGGGAGAAAAATCGAACTCAGATTGCTCTAGCAAGAAGCTAGAGCCGTCGTGGCAACATGGAAGGGAAGTGAATGAGAGATGGTACCTACCGTGGTTGACCAAGACGTCGAGGGTAATAATGCATAATCGTGTAGTTCAGCGTCTTGGTCAATGGAAACTCTCCATGCTAGAAAGCATACAATCCATGATTGAGGCGTAGTTTCGTAACAAAACCGCCATGTTTGCTGTTCTGAAACGCCTTCATCTCTGCGCGACAACTGAGAACGTGAGAAGGAGGAACGAAAGGAAAATTTCCCCGACTTCGAGAAAAGATGCTTTTACTCTCCTTCGGCCCCTCCAATCCTATCGTCAGCACCAATCACAACTGCAGAAAGCTGGGCTAAAAGTGGATCCGTTCCTACCTTCGGCAGGCCCCCGAAGCCGCTGAGGTCCGATTGCTCTGCCGGCCGCGTCCCTGGCGCGGCGCTGATGCAAGCCCCTTGATCGTATCCTAGCACAGCGTCGAACGAGACCGTTTTCGATCGCCTTTACAACATCTGGTCAGCACTTTCACGAGCCAGCGTATTTACGCTCTTTACTACATACCTTATCTTCTTAATTCATCAGCGCATATTCGCGCTTCTTCATTTCTCTTCGCCTTGCCTCGAACCCCATCTAGCTCTTTAGCTAGCTGTCTTCCGCCCAAAAAGCTTCCAAAGTCACCACCATCAAGATGCCTACAATGTGGTTATCTGACTCCCAAAGTAAGTTGAAAGTACTGGGATACTTGCGCCAACTGTGAGAACAAGTTGCTAACTGCTTTGCTCTACTCAGAAATTGGAGTCGCCTTTTGCTCTGGCGGTATGCATTCACCATTTCTACTCCCCGAACCTTCCTCCGCGAATCCCCCTCCCCGAACCTCTACATAGCTCCTTGCCAGACCTACCTACGATGGACTACAGTAAAGGAGGCGGTCTCCTTGCGCATTGATGCGCCGCCGGCCACGATATGAAGTCCTTTGCGCGCGAACGTTGCGCAACTGTCGCGGGATCAGATCGAACATACACACAATCTACGAGAAACAATGGGACCAAATAACTGACGAGACGATAACCAACCAGGCGGCTTCTTCCTCATCGGCGGTGTTCTCCTCTTCTTTGACCGGGCGATGCTTGCCATGGGCAACGTACGTTCCTTCCTTTTTTCCATACTCTCTTCTTCTTCCTCTTCCCCATTTGGTGTACTGACCCCTTCCACGAATAGATCCTCTTCCTAATCGGCCTAACCATAATAATCGGCCCCGCAAAAACCATCACCTTCTTCGCGCGCAAGCAAAAGGCCAAAGGCACAGCGGCTTTTTTCGCCGGACTTATGCTGATCCTGATGCGCTGGCCTTTGATCGGGTTCTGCGTGGAGCTTTATGGGATCATGATCCTCTTTGGCGACTTCTTGGGAACGATAGCGGGTTTTGCGCGCAACATTCCTGTTGTTGGACCTTATATCGGTGTCGCGGTGGATAGGAGTGGTGTGGTGGCGAGGCAGAATGCGGATTTGCCTGTTTAAGGGGGAGTGTTGAGGGTTGAGGGCGCTGTGGCATTTCGAAAACGGGTGAACGAACGAGAACATACATGGTCCGGTATAGGGTATCACTCTTCGAAGGTTCATGGATGCTTTCGTGGTGGTTATGACGAACGCCTTGCCGTTTGGTTGGATGGTCGGGCGCAGACCGGTTCAGCGCCCGCGGTTTGAAAGGGGGGAAAGAAAAACGAGGCGAACGGGAACATGAACGAAGAGACGACGGTTGGAAAACAAAAAGTGAAGGACGCTTAACGGCGCATGAAGGATATAATGGACACGCCAGTTATGCACATACACATTCAAAGGGGCGTTGGAACGAACTTTGGAATACCCAAGTTGTAATACGAAGAGAGAAGTAATAGGCTTTCTTTTCATGTATGATTATGGGGAGGTAATCAGATACTACCATATAGACGGTCGGGGGTTTTTAAATGGTCTATAAAATCATGATATCATAAAACATGAACAACGGACGAGGAGCGTTTCTAACAAGTGGAAGCTTCAGCTTTGGAAAAGAAAGCAAAACTCGCGAAAATGTGTTGTCAGTTCAAAAAAAAACATTCCCAAGGGCCTATGCCTATTTAAAGGATATCATCCATCCAGTACACCAGCCCCCATACTCCTTCACAGGAAAGTCCATCTTTCGGTTTCTTTCCATCCTTCCGTCCTCCGTCCTCCCCATTCCTTTCCCGCAGTCACTGCTTCGCGACAGTGATTCTCAAGACATCCAATCATCTCTTCCCCCCACTACCAACCCCGACAAAACTTAGTATCCAGCCTTGATGAGGTAATCGGCGAGCGCCTCGACGGTCTGTGTCGAGTTGCCGGCAACAGCGTTCTCGCCGTAGTGGGCGACGAGGATGGCCTGTGTCGTCTTGACGATGATGACACCGGTCTTGCCCTGTTTGGGGGGAGAAAATCGTCAGTAAGCATGAACATGCGGGACTTGGGTGGGACGCGCAGTGCGGCAGACTAGGAGTCGGGCGGGCGAGGGTAAAGGTATAGTATGGGAAAAGAGGTAGAAACGTACCTGACGGCCGTAGACGTGACGACCCTCGATGTTGAAGGCAACGTAGCGCTGACCGGCAACGTGGAAACCCTCGGCGAAGGCCTTGTCAACGTTAGGGCCCTTGCCGTTCTCGGCGAGGAGGGCGGAGATGAACTTCATCTCATCGGCGCTCAGCTACAATACGTTCACATGCCATGTTAGCTTTTCCTGAAACTTTGGCGCCCAATATACACCACATGGGCCTTTTTCCATCCTAGCTTTCTCCATGTCTCTTCTTTCTCTCCCGGTCTGCTTCCCCGGCACAAGCATTCAATATTCCTCGGAGATCGTATATATCCGACCGGTTGCGCGCGCGAGAGACAGAGGCGGGGGCAGGGAAAGGGCGGGGGAGTTGGTAAGGCGTACCGTGAAGCCGGGAGTCGCAGCCCAGGTGCTGTCACCAGCGGCGCTGATGATGGCGGCCTTATCGATGTGGCCGGTGCCAACAAGGCTATATGTAGGAGGTTATGTCTTAGCCCATCACGTTCCCGTTTCCATGTATAGGTAAGGTAGTTCTCCGAATGCTCGAGGCCGAACAGCCATCGCCGAGGCGCAAGCAATCAAGCGCATGGCAATCGATGGCGGCGCGATTCGGTTGTTCCAAAGGGGTCGGGTGGTTTGCAATGATATATCGTACCTCGAGTCAACATAGGCTGTTCACGACATTTAAGAGGTTAGCTCGCATTCTCCCAGCTTCCGTCGAGGTGGGGTTGGATGTGAAACAGCTCCCAAGGACGGGGAGAGGAGGCAAGCGGAAACAGGCACTGACCTTGCCAGGACATTTTGTCGGGATGTGTGTGGTGTTGATGTGGTGGAAGGGATTCGGTAGATTGGTTTGAGGGAGGAGTGTTTCGACGGACAACGACGACGAGGAAGAAGCTGGCTTTCGGGCAAGGTTTAAAAAAAGGGAAACCCAAACAAACGCGGTTCGGTTGGCAAAGGGGGGAAGGGGGGGGTCGGTGGTCTTGGGGCTAGGCGGCGGCGGAAGATAGCGGAGGATATGGATTGGATGCGAAAAGGGGAAGCGGTGACATGACAGTGGAGGGGAACGAGGGGACTCACTGGTCCTGGGATTTTAGTGGGCTAAACCGGCGAGCCAGCGAAGGCCAGCTGGTAAACGGGGCCGGGTGACGGTGCCTGGTGGTTGTGGATTCCCGTCGTGGATGGGAAGCTCTTGAAAGGAACCCCCTCACCAGCCAGGCCCCTCCTCGTCACTTCAGTGAGGTGCCCCGCAGAAGTTGGGCGATGACCTCTTGATACGAGTCGCGGAGGGGCTCGGCAGGTGAGCATGAGGTATCTATCTAGCGTCTCTTAGTGAGAAGCTCATGCTTGAACAGTTAGCAGACAACTTGCTCAACCAAGCATCCAACTCCCAAGCGGCATTTCCAAGCTGGATCGACGGGAGCAACCGAAGTGGTCAGCAGTGGACCCCTCTTCAACAGGTGGCAGCTTCTTCTTCATCAGACCTGGACTTGGGATTCTTCACCGTTCTTTTGCAAAGCCATGGGATTCCACGGCCCATTCCGCCTCATTGACCGCCGAGAGCTGTCGTAGTCTCGAGGTTTCAGTCTGACACCAACAACAACATGAAGATATTTTGACGGACGTCCATCCTCCCTGATGCTGTACCACAACACCATGTCGAGTTGATTGCTCCAATGCCCCTCATTCATCTCACGCACCTCCCTCTACAAGGCAGCAGCAAAGCACGCCGTTGTCTGCTGCATGGCGCACGCATCAGTGAAGATGATGGGGTTGGACAGCACAAGAGAGTTTGCATATGACGCCAGAAGGGTCAAGCATTGATCCATCCAGCTGTCGTCCCAACAACAAGCGGAGCTCTTATGAATGCAGACGCACGCTCTAGCGTTCGGCTTGCCTCGTGGGTTGTCAGTTAGTGCGTGGCGAATCAAAGATCCATTCAGCACCTCTTTCCTCGACGACCTCCATTTCATCCAACCTGACAACTTCAACAAAGAGACGACGGGACCAAGGTGCCAACAACAGGCACAAATTGCTAAATTTGGGACCTGATGAGAAGGATCTCCTTACGCAACCATTACCAATGCCAATGTCGAATCTAAGCTACGAAATCCCTGAGGTATAACCTAGTTACCTAAAGGTATGGTGAAAACCGAAGGTTGCCTGTTCAAGCCGGCAGCCCTTATATCGTACGAATCTTGACTCAAGGGCGTCTGATGTCCAGGGTTCCAGTCAGGCTGTCGCCGACTGAAGTTGTGCATCTCTGAGACGTAGCGTCGACATTTTTCGGATCCGTAACCGACCCCTTTTAACATTATCAAACCGACGTCTTGGCACGCCGGTGGACATTGGAATTATTGCCCCGAGAGTCTGACGTCTGGTTCTGACAACATCATCAAAGACGTACATATGTGATATACACCACATACTTCGGTACCGCCTGGCATGGCGTTTGACAGTCATTGTCCAAGTCCGATCCTCTCAGCACAATAAACCCCCTGGTAAGCTTGCGAGTTTGCTAGGACGGACGGGATCTCATCGTCATCTCCACATCTGCACAAGTCACGCATTTAATACGGTTCACGACCTCGACATCCACGGCGGCGTCAAGTCAGTACATAGCAAGATGCGGCCAAACCGACGACATGTCGTGGCATTGTTGTTGTTTTGATGCTAGGGTCTCTTTCACGGATCGAACGACGCCTCCCTCTGACTCCAGACACAGAATAGGCTAATAATGGATACACATCAGCATGGTCTGTCGAGGCAACTCCTGGGATGGGTTTCGGCGTGCCCCAATTCCTCTTTGGGACGGCCTCTCATCTTTTGGGGAGACCAGAATCCCGATTTTGGCGCATCTCTCCCTGTTCCTGAGTCCAAACCATCGTTGGAGTATGTATACGGCGGGAGCCATCAACATGAGACACGCCCAAGCCAGGAAGAAGGCCATGCTAGGATCGCCCCGGAAGTGGACCTGTTGCACCCCTTGCAGTGTACTGTTCCAGATTGTCCAATGTTGGACAAGGGAAAGCCTCGACAACTCTCCACCTGCTCGTCAGTTTTCTTTCCTCTATCATCAACCCCAGATTCTTTTCGAGAATTCTTCATGATTTTGGCAATGTTGAGCCATATCCCTGGCGGTGATCAACCTCACTGGAAAAAGCATCAAGAGCCTCGGCCATCTTGGTTGGACAATGGCCTTCCAGAACACTGGAATGCTTGTGCTCGATCAAAGCCTGCCAACGAGCTTTCATACTATCCATGAGATGGCTGTTGGGTTGGCGTTTGGCTTGCCAACAAAATGAAGCCATCCGAGGTTGTAGGTCATTGTCTCCCTTATATCCTCATCATCCTAACCAATATGGCTTTGTTAAGCGCGCTTCTGCCTTTGTCATTCGCCCATCCTTGATATTGTGGCCGATATGGCTCCATCTTAATTCTTCTCCCTTTGGGTCGGCAGCCTCCTTCATTTGCTCAAATGCCGAAGAGGATAGTTCCTCCTTCTCAATTCGCTCCGCTATTTCCCCTTCGGTGATTGCTACGATTCCAAGACGATATTTCGAAACAAACCACTTCAGGGTCCTTCCCGGCCTATTCAGGTACCATCGGTGGATATCCGTGGTTGAGCCAGGGCACCCAGAGATATTAGCGGCGGATGCAAGGCCTGGAGCCCACTGCCAAAGGCACGACAACGGACGCCATGATCAAAGAGGCTAAGCGTTCCAGACCAATCGACCTTCCCCAGGGTTCTGGCAGCATTGGCCGACATCGTGGGCTCCATCCAGGAGTCGACAACGAGGGTATTGTGCACGGCCGTGACCCATTATGGGTCTCCCTCATCCCAGGACAAGGTCTTGTGTCAGGTTCTGCCCTACGCGACGCAACTGGACGTGGCCGTCCTACTCAAAACCGCAATGTCTGCCACTTCTCCTTCCCTGACAGATGGAAACCCTATCTCGTCCGTCGTCTGTCCCGTCCGCTGCCTCGCCAGGTTCTCAACCCCGACGTTGTCGCCGCTGCCATAGCCGTCATGCCGCATCGACCAAGCACTTCCGCTGGACCTGGATCCTTCAGGTCAGCAGGTTCGAGGTCAATTTACGAGAAACGCCAGTCGAAGGACGACATGCTGCTCACTGTGGATGGACGGATGGGTACTGGAAGGCCAAATCCCTTAGGCATGCAACCATACATCAGAGGTGGAAACCTGCCGACGCCAGAGGCGAGTCCTGATCAAGCAGCAGCATCCAGCATGACTTCGTTTTTGGCTCCAGCCACTATGACTGGCCACGAGTCCTTCATGACCTCAATGGAGGTTCCGATCGGAATGGCTCTGGGAAGCCCTTCGCAATTCTCCGAAATTCAACCCAGCTCGTGGCAACCACAAAGCGTCACACCACCTCGAAGGACTCCTTCACCACCACCGCCACCGCCAGCAGCAGCGCCGCAAATGGTACCTCAGACAGCACCTCCAGCACCCCCTCTTCAGAGACGAAAGACGACAAGACAAAGGATATTTGGAGCCCTGTTCGGGAGGGGAAAGCAGTCAGATACAGCAAAGGCCGCCGACCTTATTTCTGCAAACAGTTCTGCGGTTTCTCTGTCGACAACAGGTGGTGGACGGGAAGCTGCTGGCAGTGCCGTCCCGTCGAGGAGCAACACGATCAGTGGGAGGAAAGGACCAAAGCATGTCCCAAAACTCGTCAGGTCAAACACAGATCTCCCAACAACCACTGCGCCTGTCCAGCCAAGGCAGTGGGAGCAACCACCACCACCACCGCCGCCGGTGCCGCCAGCAAGTTCTTGGAATGATCGGTCACGGAGTGTGACGCCCAGCTCGTTGGCTAGTGCCCCCTCATTACTACTCGACGTCGAGATTCCGAGCATCAAAATGGAACGATATAGTGTCATGTTTAGTGGAGTCTTGAACCCGCAGCAACAAAAGCAACAAAGAAGAAACAGCAAAATGACACTCCTGGAGAGGCGTCAGGCTACGCTCGAGAAGATAAAGTCCATCAATGACAGGGTCGTGGCTCAATGCGAAGAGGAGGTAAAACAGCTCCGTAGAGCAAGCTCGCCCCAGCCGACACAATCACCATCTTTTTCGATTTTCCCACCAACACCAGGCCGTCAACAACTTGATATTCCCCCGACTCCTCGATCACGTTCAAACTCATCACCAGCCGTCATCCCGTCACCAACGATGGACAGATTTTCTGAATACATCCAACCATTGGATGCTCCTCCCCCTCGTAGGGAGAAAAAGGGAGTGACGATAATCTCGCCACGGACAATGGAAGAGCAGAACCGTGCCAATCACATGCAGAGGTTGTTGGAAGAGCAGCAACAGCAACCGCATCAATCTTACCACGAAATTCAACCACAGCAGGAAGGCGAATCAGAGTATCTTCCTGGTGAGGAAAACCTCTCTGTCATCCCCAGAAAGCCGGAGGTTCGGGAAGAACAGCAACAGCATCAGTCCGAACCGGAACAGGCTTTTCCCCCACGCAAAGACTCCCATTTCGCGCCCGAAAAATCGTTCCACATCTTCGATACCCCTCTGAGCCCACCAGAACAATTCCTAGACGTATCAAGCAGCCGGCAGTCGGACGAGCCTGAAATCGTCAGCCCGTTCCTCCTCAAACCAACCGTCTACCAGCCGCCCGAACCGCGGATAGTAGTTCCAGGCCCGCCAACACGCTCACCCCCATCACCACCACAGCCGTCTATGTCCGAAACGACTTCACCTCCAATCCTCAGCCCCGAAAGCCCAACATTGCTCGCAGCCTGTTCCCCCGCCTTACCAGCCCACAAAGGCCACACCCTCTCCCCATCCGTCGACCTCGCCGCCGCCGCCGAGGAAGAAGCCGAGGAAGCAGACCCCATCATCAAAGCCGCCGTCGAGATCTCCGTCGCCCGCACCATCAGCATCTCCCGCCGCGCCGGCGCCCGGCAGAAACGGGTTGAATCCTCCGCATCATCATCTACACCACCATCCTCTTCTTCCCCACCTGGACAGCAACAACGCTCCCCCTCCCAACCCCCCACCCAATCACGATCGGAAAGACCTCCTCCCACCCCCCTCGCCCGCTCCGCCTCCGTCAGCGCCGGCTCCCTGCAGCGTTCGCGCTCCGTGAAAGCTAACCAAATCACCATCACGCGTGCGGGCACGCTCAAGGTGCGAGGGCCGGGGGCGGCACCAAAGCTGACGACGACGACAAACGACCTAGGCAGGGTGGCGGAGACGAAGCAGGCTACGCCGACGTTGGTGGTGCCGCCGCCGGTGGAGTTTCTGATCAACAGTCCTTGTTCTGCGCTTTCTACTCCTGGCGTCACTACTCCAGGTACCGCGGGGAGTGAATTACCGAAAGAGGTGTTGGCTAGGTATAGGAAGAGTGAGAGGGTGGAGATTGTGACGGGGGATGTGGCGGATTTGAGCTCGGAATCCGATGGTAGTAGTGAGGGAGAAGTGGAAGGCCAGAGTCGGGGCAGGGGCTGGGGCGAGCTGAGAAGGCCGGACGTGGCGAGCTGAGAAGGCCGGACGTGGCGGAAGCTCGGTATCGGGGGCTAGCTGTCTAGTGATGCCGGGATATTGGTGGCTGCGGGCAGTTTTGTCCGTCCGTCCCACTTTCTGTCCTCCTGTCTATTTTCATCATTTGATTTTGGATGTTTCAAAGGATTCTTCAGGTTCTGCATTACCAGCAAGGGAGGGTTGCCAGTCAACGTTTGTACTGGTTTGTTTGTTTTGTTCAGGAGGTCACATTACACCACAAAACTTCTCTTATGTCTTTATAGTCTTTTTTTGCATGACGGAATAGCGCGGGAAGGCACCTAAGGGAGCAGGCCGGAGTGTTTATCTTGCGAGTAGGTAGGAAGCAGCAAGTTGTCTGGTACGACTTTTTGCCTCCTTTCACTTTGGCTATCTATATGTATTCCATAGAATTGTATTGATAATGTTTTCGTTCCATTGTCTGGGTCTTGTATCCAGTCCTTCGCTTGTTTTGGTATCATTCACCAAGTAAATGCAAAGATCGTGTACCCTTTCATCTCCATCTCAGGCAAAATTATCAAGTTCAAAAAGTATACAAAACAGAAAAATCCCCAAGAAGCCACACGATTTCACACCCAATTAGTCGCATATATACGACCATAAGCACTTTACCTCCGGGCAAAAGAAGACATCAGATTCCTTCCGCTCTTCCCTAGAGAAATCGGTGACCCCAGGCTGATACTCGACTCGATAACGAGCGGCGGGGGACCTGATGTTATTTGTGCTTTTTCCCCATTTTGTTCCTTTCTCCCCTCTTTGCTATATTTTGGGGTCTTCGTTTCTTCTTTCTATCTACTTCAAATGCAACGAAGTTGTTGCTAGTAGGTAGGGTACAATGAGAAAACACAACATTTGCTCCCGTTCAGTACATAGATCGTAGATCCACTCGCGACTTCCTTCACATGCCCGGCTCCTTCGAGACACTCGGCCAAATGGGCGCCTTTCAACCATAATTTCCGAGTTATTTGTCTTTCTTATTATTTCTTGAACGAAATCGTGTTAGCTTAGGAAGAGGCTGGCCCTTTTTTGCAATTACTACTATTGATACTTTGTCAGAGAATTATTATCATTTCCGTCATATCATATCAAATCAAGTCATATCCGAGTGACTGACCTGCCTCATCAAGATTTATGTTTCATAACCTCGCGGAGATGGCAACGAGAAAAGAGGCATACGATTAGTTTGTTTATTTCCCCCTTTTCTTCTTTGTTATGTGCAATAATGCTTTTCGTGCTGAGAAACTGCATCATTTCAATCGTGACACAACGTGAACCGTATAGTAAAATATCAGCTCGGGACGCTTTTAGCATCTAAAGTCCTTTGCTTACCAAATCTCACATTACTTACTCATCGCAATTTACACCGATTGAAGCAGTTAATTAATCTGACAGGACTGGTGCGCACAATGACTAGGTAGGTCAGCCAGACCTAAAAGACAGGACGATACTTTGCTTACCAGCAGAACCAGGCACGGTTGTACAAACTATATTGCCAGTGAGGCTCAATGCATCCCATACTTACAATTAATTACTACCCTTACTCATCTCGACTCGCACACCGTCGGTAGTCTTCATCAACGCCCAAAGGTATGCAGTTATGATGACTTCAGTTTTCAACTGCGTGGGTGAAGACGTAGTGGACTACCTTGAACGTGAAGTTTGATGCTGATGCTGGTCCGGTCCCTGTCAGTCTGGAGTTGTAAGTATATATATATATCCTTAACCTGCCCGCATTGTTCTTTCAACTTGGGAGCACAGAATCATCAACACACTTCAATCATACCTACTCGCATTGCCAATCTTAAGAGATAACAAACTAATACCTTACTCCTTGCACAATGAAGTTCACTACCCTGCTCTCCCTCTCCGCCATGGCCACTTCCGCCTTGGCCCAGACTCTCACTGTCCCTGTGGACCTCGCGGACGGTGCCTACCTCATCAGCATGGACGCCGACGGCAACCAGACCACGATCGAGCTCGGCAACATCACCAGCACCAGCACCGACTCAGTCGTCAACAACAAACTTGGCAAGCGCGCTTACAACTGGCCCTCCGGAACCTATCCCGTATGCCCGGGTGGCAACTCGTTTCTACAGGACGACTTCTACAACCACGCCTTCAACACCTTTTGGAATGTATGCTGGTCTTGGCGGAACGTCCAGGTCCCCGCCCACACAGTCTTGGTCAGCAAGCAGGGCAACGCGATGGCGTACATGTGCGCCTTCACCGCGAACACGTGCACCACGGATGAATGGGGCAACGCCGTCGACTGGGTTGCTGGCAACTGCAAGGCGCGCAGCAACGGCAACATGGAACCTGGTGAGTACCTTTCTGTAGTGGTCGACCTGCGTCGCTGCGCCTGTACTTCCATGGACGTGGTGATAGGACAGGAGATAGAAGTGAGTAGGGCTCTGGCTGACGGTAGTTTTCGCAGGTTATCTGCAGGTTCCGGCGTGGAATAAGGTGAGTCTTATACTACACCCCATGATATTAACTCTGTGGTGTCTGAAGGATGTATTGTATCTAATGTTGCGAGCAGAGGTACGGCTATGCCGCCGCGGACGCCATTATTTGTTAGATGTGTTTCGGAACCTGAACCTGAACGTGGGGGGGGGGGGGGGGGGGGGGGGGGGGGGGGGGGGGGCTATGGGAGATGGTGGTTAAATAACCTGCCCAGGACAAGTCATATTGAAGAAGGGGGGAGTAGGTTCCGTTGAGTCTAGCTGGTCTAGACGCTCCGGTTGCTGTTCGCTCTTTATTTCATCTTTCACCTCGAAACTAGGCGATAGTCACACGAATTCAACATGTCTGTGACAGTCAAAATCCTGCTCCCCCCTCATGCTTGAGCGAACAGTCTGTGTGGAAAGTGTGAGAACTAATTGCAAGGAAGAGTCCTCCCAAACTGATATTGTGTCACTCAAGAAAGATTACGAGAGGCGACTTACCCAGAAATCATGGTGGAAGAAACCGGTTTATCGAAGTGTCTCGAGGGAGTTTGTAAAAGAAAGAAGTTGAGAGTGGATCTACGATCTACTGAACAGGAGCAAACAGTAGAGGTAGGTACAGGAGAGACATTGCGATGCCCCGGAGCCGGCAAAATGCGGAAGCCAGTCTGCAGGTCGACTGGGACACTCTTTCTGCAACTGAAAACGTGAGAGGATGTCAAAGATCTGGAAAAGTGCATGTTCCTGGAGAGCGGGGGAATCCAGCCAAGGACTTGGGAAGGCCCGGAATATACACCCATCCCTCGTCCCCCTCCCTGCTTCCAAATCAGGCATCCTCTTCTGACTGTTGCTGGCCTCCTTCCTTTACACTTGATGGCTTCCTTCTCTGGCTGACGGTAGCCTCTTTCCTGTAAGTATCTGGGTGGTGCCTTCCCTTTATATATACTGAAGCCTTCCTTCGTGGCGGGACCTTTCCTGCATGGCAGGGCCTACAGAAAAGTGGAGGCGATCATGCGAACATTCTGCTCCGCCGGTCCTGATACGTTCCTTCCTTACTTGTGCAAATGATAAGCATATTTGCACATCTATCTACACGGAATGTAGGAACGAGTGCAAAAATATCATCAACAATAGTATAGAGAAAACATGGGATGGAGTGGGAATATGGCGAGGGAAAAGTAAGTTACTAGTAGGGATTCTCCGTTGTTAAAGAATCATCAGGTTTATTTCTGTGACCGTTGAAGATGTTGGCTTGGGTGCACGATATGAAAAACAGAAAGGAAACGACTTGGTTGTTTCCTTGTATTTGCTTATTCCCGTTCCTGTCACGGCACATTGAATTATGGGCTGACGCATCCAAAAGGTTCGGACGAAAATAATAGGATATTGAAGAAGAAGATCAAGAAGCAGAAAGTCTACACTTGGATGGATGGGTAGGGGTTCTTATATGCGATAACATAGGATGGAAGGCCAAAGACAAGATGGATCTGATAGGCGTTGGCATGTGCCATCACAGTTCCCTTCGTTAACCTACAAGTAAACTATTCCTGATGCTGCTAAGAAATCCTGTTACTCGACATGTGATCTTCTTTCACTCTTAGTTCTAGGAGCATACTCACAGACGCTTCCGCCGCTCCAGCCCCAGCTTATACTTAAACTCCTTCATCCTCCGTGTATTCTAACGGCCAGGCACGCAAATACATCTTCCACACAAAGGAACAGCCGCGGGAAATCTACAGATGAAAGCAAATGTGATTTATAAAGATGAATCCGCGACGCCATGACAAAGCAAAGCAAAGCAAGGAATCGAAGTGCGAAGAATAAACGGTATAGCAACGCCGAACCTCAACTGAACAACATATTGGCCAGCGACATTGTTTTGCAAACCCTGACTTCTTCAGATATTCCACCGGATAATCTTCCGTGCCAACATGTTCCTACATAGCTGCCGTTTGGAGCGGCAACCCATCCGGCATGCCTGAATTGTTATCCGCCTGCAATTGCCTCTGAATCACCTCCGCCGTCCTCGCGTCCTCATCTGTGCGGGATGCCGCCGCAGCCGCCGCAGCCGCAGCCGCAGCAGCAGCTGCTGCCGAGACCGCCGTATTATAGGGATCCCGGGGAGTTCCACCCATGTGGTGGTCGCTTCGGCTCAGGCCAGCTACGGCTTGAGCGGCTTCCTCCAGGGATGCCGACGGAGCGCTGGTAACAGGAGGAACTTGCTGTGCAGCTTGGACCGGATCAGGAGCAATGCCCTGAGGTACGGAGGGTGGTGGAGGCGGTTGCTGTTGCTGTTGCTGAAGTTGCTGCGTGTGGGGGGTCGGTAGGTTGATGTTGGGAGGAGGTTGAGGGTAGTCGCCCTGGACGTCGATCAGTCGATTTTGCAGGTGAAGGATGTAGTCCCTCAACGCGTAGTTTTCGTTCTGCAGGGTCTTGAAGCTCATCTCCATCTCGCTGTATTCTCTGACTTGTTGCTCCAACTTCTTGATGTAACCTTCTTTCCGTTGACGGAATGCTCTCTGTGGTAGTAGCCTATGATTAGCTCGATACATTGGGAAGTGGTCGGAGCTGAACGACTGCTAGCAGTATTGCAGTATTGCATTCTGACCTCCATCACACCATCGTGACTAGTCCAGATGCAGGCTGATGATGCGATCGCGGCATCGGTCATACAACAAGGCTTACAAATCTTCCAGAATGCAAGGGATCGGGGACTACTGACCTGTGCGGCGCGGTTTTGGGCGGCGCGCTTCGACTGTGACAGTTCCCGTTTAGACTTCCTACCATCACCAGCGCTGTCGCCCGGGCTGACCATTCCCACTTGTGGTACACCAACAGGCGTGTTGGGGCCGGGCATAGCACCTTGTTGCTCGGGTTGGGGAGGGACGCCAACAGGCATCATTCCGGGCACTGGTTGGTATCCGTTTATGGGGCCTGCCTCGTGAGTTCGTAGTTCGGGGTGCAAATGTGCTTCGTGTGGGCCAGCTGGTGGATGATTGTATCCATGGGGCAGAGCTGGTGGTGCTGCTGCTATGGGCGAGGTCCGACTATCCCCTTGTCCGCCAGAAGGCGAAGGTGGGTGATTTGGGTAAGACGCGATTTGGTAGGCGGCTTGGTCGGCGTGGTTATTTGCCAGAACAGGCTCAACCGGTGAATCGCGAGCCCTCGGCTCTGGATGAACAGATGGTGTCAGTATATCCCACCTGGTGGCTTAGGGTTGAGTGAGGATGGGTTTCAAGAAGATAAAAGACATAGTGGAAAGAATAGCGTGTGATGCAGGAGTGAATGAGTGAAGTAATTATGCTGAGTGACGGACCGCAAGGTCGTGTTATTCGGGGTATGATGACCTTCCGCTGGAAGCTTCGGAGTATGTTAAGGTAGTCAGACAGTGCCTTGTTGGCTCCTGGCGACTACAAGGACAAGAACGTGTAGGTGCAGGAATAAACGATAACATTGGCCGGTGACAAATAGCAGCATGGTTGCGCTTTGAGTTGGAAGGGGAAGAGAGAGCACATGGGTTTTAGATATGTGTGGAAGCGGCCGCGACGGCTGGCAGGCAGAGATCATAGATGTATCTTCAACCTCCAGCCAAACATAACCCGACTAGCCAGTCTTGTTGATGATGGATTGTTTTTGGTTGACACGTGGGATGAGTAGTCAAAACTCATGTAGATGGCCGTGAGTGTGAACGGGAGGTATGTGTAAGTGATAGGGGTAGTGACAAGATCACGAACCTCGTCAAGGTCAGTTACGGGGATCAGGTGGGATACAAGACTACTGGTCTCGCATTCTCAGGCTCCTACCGAGACCAGAAACCCCAGCTTATGCGTAAAAGGATAGTAAAGGATTCGTAGGCAATGAAAGGAAGAGAGCCGAGGGTGAGGGGAGGGTTCATGTCGAGAGGCGTATAACGCCTAGAACACTTTCAACTCTCAAACAGTAACATGAGGTTGGACGGGGATGACAAAGACGGGGCTCGGAGCGACCCTTGTTTAACGACCTGATGTGCTGACAATCCCCGATTTGGCTTCAACATAATTAAGCCAAAACCACGGTTGTCTGCCGTGCAGCTGAGGTGCTTCCAAATACCGTGAGTGGATGGCCTCTCAAGAGAGAGAGAGAGGCAAGCCTTATTCAAGTCCATAAACATGACAATGTACCGCACCCGAGAGTGAGAAGTGTTGTAAGCACTTGCATGTGGTCGGGTATCCAGGACTCGACTCATGGCCTTTGTCGGCATGAAGAATGACATATGACGGCCTGGGCGAAGCGGCGGGGGCTGGAAAGGAAAGACATGAAGGAAAAAAAAAAACTCACCCATTTCGAGGTTTGTCGACATGCTTCTCTACTTGTGACTGTAACGCTCACCAGGACTACTAGGCTGGTATGGTGGGATTTGAAGGTGTTGCCAGCGGCCGCGTAAACGGTAGGGTGTCCTGACTCAGCTCGCAGGATAGGTGGTATGCACCGCGGCGCAGAGATACCCTTATAGCGGGTTAATAGCTCTCGAGTCCGCAAGTGGTACAGCAGGCCCGCTCCGCAGACCGGGGACTATAGGCTGCGGTACAAGTGGGCAGATATCTTGTGCCTTTGTGCTAGGTACTTGGTGTAACTGCAAGACACTTTCTGAAAAGTCAGGGCTGGATGTCAGCAATGTATCAAACCAACCTGGTGCGGGTTTTTACCTCTACGGTTTGTGCAGATTGTGGTGATGGCCTTATGGGGATTGATGCAGAAGACGCCCCCAAAATGACGGGATCAGGGCAGGTGGTGGGATCAAAAGTGGCGCCGAGGTTTGAGATAGTTGGACCAATTGTTGAAGCAATTATCAAGCCCAGTTCGGCAGTGATGAGAAGACTCGGTGGCTCGGGCACGTCCCGGGTCTGTCTCGTGGGAGAAAGGGTGCCCAGTTAAGTGCTGTGAGGGCTTCCAGAGATCTCGACCAGCTTGTCTGCTGGATGATGGTGCGGTAACACCCAACGGCGCCCTCTGGATAGCGTCGCGAGGGAGGGTTGATGGGAGCGAGGCTCAAAGCTGGAGGCGTGGAGCTGCTGTGGTGCGGTGTGGCTTTGGGGAGCAACTTGGATGTATAAGTTGACTCGGCAAAGCGGCCGACGAAAGAGATGTAGTAGTACGGAGTATGTAATCGGATCCCAGAGGAAATGGGAAAAGCGGGCGGAGATGGACGGTCGACAAGGGGGTTGCAGGTTGCAGACCAGTCAGACGGATGATGGCGGGACTGGGTGATAAAGTGTTTCTCGATAAAAACTTTTGGCTTTACTCAAAACCCGAAATCACTGCAGAATCCCATTCTCAGAAACCCAGGACTGATCTTGAAATTCACTTGTTCAAGCTTGCCGTTCTTGGTTCTGGCAGTTGCTTCCAGCCAAGGCAATGGCGACTGGACCTTGCAGCGAACAGTGATCTCTCCCTTTGTCGCGGGTCGTCGGCCGAATGCTTTGTCAGCAATTCAATGGTGACAAATGCGGCAGCCCAAGTGACGGCTTCGGAATTTGGACGAGTGCGGAATCCGAACCGGTAGTTATTGTCCCGCACTCCTATTCGCAAATAATTCGCATTCACCCAGCGCAGATTTTCGTGGCTCGTCGGATTTGGAGATTAGACTGTCAACTTGTCGGCGGCATGTTCTTTGGTACAACATTGGTTTGCAAACAGTTTGAACTTTGGAAATATTCAGGTACCTTTGAGGTGAAAGTTCGGGGTCACGTGAGAAGCCTTGGTCAGCCCCGCATTTCTGTCTCCACTGCAAGCACCAAACACTGCAGATAAGCACGTGCGCTGATCGATGGTAGCGCACTTGCACGATGTCACCTCGTGGACTTCCACTTTCAACTCTTCTCAAGCTTCCATCCCATCAACAACGCGCTCCCAACATTCATCCCTTCACGTGGTTGGTATCAATCTTCCAAGTTTATTTCGAATTGATGCATCTGAAGGAGATCGCAACTTCAGAGACTATCATGGGTTTTATGGGGCCAATAGAGGTGGACTTTATCAAAAACCCACCGACCGCTTGATTCGGTAATTATCGAGGGGATTTGAATAGCACGCCCCCCTTCCACACGTGGGTGATGTTATCCGGTTTTATCAAGACCTCAATGTCTTCAAGCGGGTTGGACGAGATGGCAATCAAGTCGGCATCAAAACCAGCCTTGAGCTGGCCTGACTTTCGAGCCTGAGGACCCCTATAAAGTGTCCATTGTCAGCCAAACTACAACATTACAGCATCTAGGACATCCAAAACTTACAAGGTTTCCGGAGGAGTAGCAGTCGCCATTTCTATGGCCTGCAGAGGAGTCATGCCGGCCTCGACGGCGTAGCGAAGTTCCATGGCGTTTTTGCCGTGGGCTACCGCGTGCTTTCTGTCGCTGCTAAAAGTATCTGTCCCCAGGGCAAGCTTGACCCCCAATTTGATAGCCAGTTTGATGCTGTCTCTCGACAGCTGCACGGTACGCTCCAGCTTAGCTCTTTGACGTGGGTCGAGGTCGTCATCGCCCGCAGTTATGCCCTCGACGATGTGGCGTGTAGGGACCAGAATGGCATCCTTCTCCTTCATCTTGGCAGCAACTTCCTCGTCCAAGTACGAGCCATGCTCGATGCTCTTCACTCCCGCATCCAGAGCCACCATGATGCCGGGCTTTCCGTGGGCATGAGCGGCTACCACTCGGCTGCTCCGCTTGGCTTCCTGCACGATGGCTCGCAACTCCTCCGGGCTGAACTGCGTGTCCTCGGGCTGGTCGTTCAGCGAAAGCGTGCCGCCCGTTGAGCAGACCTTGATCACTTTGGCGCCTCGGCGAATCTGCTGCCGCACAGCTTTGATACAGCCGTCCACGCCGTCACACACAAAGGACGATGATGAACCATTAGCGCAAGCGTCCAGCACGGTCTGGAGAGGTGCATCCTGAATATCGCCATGGCCGCCTGTGATGCTAAGTATGCTCATGGCCGCGTAAACACGAGGACCGACAATGTGGCCGCTGTCAATAGCGGGTGCAACGTCCCCGGCATAGCCGCCGAGCTCGCGGATCGAGGTGAACCCCGCCATGAGCGTTCGGCGCATGTCGTCGACAATCACTGCCCCGATGAGCGTGGCTGTCCCGGGTAAGAATGGCTTCATGCTATCTCTGATGCCCATTGCGACGCCAACTCCCTCGAAATGGGTGTGCGCATCCCACATGCCTCTGTCTTGTGGTTAGCGGCCGCTGAGTTGAAAGGCAGATGAAGTCCACTTACGGCATGAGCACCGGCACGCGTGTGAAACGGATTGACGAATATTCCGAGGGTATCTCGTCCTTTGGTCCAACCCACTCGATAGTCGAGTCTTTCACCACCAGTGCCCCGTTCTTCAAAGGCTCACCACGGCCGGGAATCAGAACGTCTGCGAGGAGTCCATAGTAAGAAGCCCCATCATCGACAGAGTCTCTATTGATGGTGTCGTTAGGCAGAGTTACTCTGATCTGCATATTGACCTGTAGACAGCGTGGCGTTTGCAAGGGGTATCAGTTGTTGAACAGTCTCTGGCACTCGACTGTATTCCTGCGATCGTTTGCTGTTGTGTCGTGAGATGATGCGAGAACCTCAAAGAATTGCCCCTGGCGCCACTGGTAGACACACTAAGCTGGTGACTCTCCCCTCTTATATCATGTCAACATCGTTATAGATCAACAGTGAAGAACCTGCCTAAGACGGCAAGGTGTTGACTGTAAACGTTGTCGTCGTCACTATGGCTTCATTAATCCCTGCAAAGTAACATAAATACGCGTGTCCAAGTGGTTGGCTACGACAGAAGTCACCAACATTGGCATCGGTAATTCCAGACTGCCAGTGATGGTGACGACGCGACCGCTTGGTATGTAAGCACTAACCGCCCAGAGTTGCTATATGAAGTTATCCACGATATTTACTTGCGTTATGTATGGTTTGACGTTATTTCTGACAACATGACGGCTTCAAGTCTTTGAACTCTACTGTGCTACGGGAAAGTCCATTGATAAACGAACGAAGTGTAAAAGCGAGAACTTGTAGAGTCATCTCTCTTCGCTACCCATTCCGTGGCACAAATGACCTTAGTAACCGGCTATATGGACAGTGCACGGATCTCCACGGTGAACAACATGCCCACCAAACTTCACCTTGACCTCACCTTGTCCTATACCTCATTCTCACCTTCCACCACCACACACACCACCTCACCTCCGTGGTACGTACACAGCATACAGTACATACCTCATCATCTCAACCCTCCAAGCCCATTGATCAAAGCTTTCCTTTCCCCCAAAGTCCCACCATGTCATTCACCTTCACCCGAACGACGAAACCGAGGACTCTTCTCACCAAACTCAACCTCAATTACCGTACACTTGCCGAGAACAATTCTTTGACCAGGAAGTTCTCCATCTTCATCCAAACCTCAAACCGATCAACAACACCAACCCCAAAAATCACATCCACCACCCATTATCATCGCCAGCAAACACAACAACAAAAACAGCGCAGCCAGTCACTGCACCAACAATCTCGCAAAATGTCTTCTTCGTCGTCGGAAATAAAGCCGCAATTCTCAGAGGATTCCGACCCAGCGGTTCTCGGTCCGGCACTCGAGAAGCTTTTGTCCACCGGTGGTGGTAGATGGACGCTTACACAGGAGGGAGTCGCTATTGAGAGGAATTTTAAGTTCAAGACTTTTGCTAAGACTTGGGTATGTTTATTACCGATCGATTCTTTTGCTGCTTTGATGGTTGCTTAGCAGGGAATGTTTGTGGCATGTTTTGGATCCCTCTCTGTCTATCCTTCTCCTTAACTCCATACCCATCTGCCTCTATCATTTCATCTCTTGGATCTGTTTCGGATTTGGATGGACCAGTCACACACACGCCAGTGGTGTTGATGACGAAGAAAAATCCGAACGGACAAATGAGTGAAGGAAAAGTCACAGACACACCGGCCAGCCATTTATGACGAGGATGTAGCTGATAATAACTCCCTCCATCAATACTTGTAGCTGACTGGACTGCTCGTTCTTGTCAGCTTTATTGATGGATGGGAATTGCTCTTGTTTTATACCGTCTTGCTCTATTCATCCCTTCCTCACTTACATTCTCCCGCTCTTTCCTCATTCTTTCCCACTTCATCAACATCATCACTCACACTTGGGCGTTGGGTGGCTGCAACATTGCCTCCCCTCTACCAAGCGGATTCTCATGGACCATGGCTTTGTGTTACACACCCACCCCCTCCCCCCTCCCCGTCATCTTCTGCGGCTTCTACGTGTCTTCCTTATCTTAACCCATCATCTCTAAACCTATCTGCCTTCCTGACTACACCCATTCCCTTTCTTTCCATCTTCCTTTCTTCTTCCTTTTTCCGTCTCTCCCAATCGTCACCCACATAGCTCTTTCACCAACCCCCTATCATCAGTCTACTAACCCATCATCACCCCAGGACTTCATGACCGCCGTCTCCCTCCAATGCAAGCTCAAGAACCACCATCCCGAATGGTCCAACGTAGGTTCTTCCCGATCTCGTGCACAGATTGATATATGCCCTCTCCATCTAACTTCTATCCCGTGCTTCAGGTCTTCAACACAACCTTCATCCGCTGGACGACCCACGTCCCCAAGGGTCTCTCATCCAAGGACATTGAGCTAGCCACCATCTGCGACTCGCTGGCCAAAGACTTTGGCGAGACTGAGCCGGAAGCTGGCGCCAGCTGCGCCATGCCCAACTTGACCGACCGGGCCGTGGCTTCTTCTGGGGATTGCTGCACGCCCAAGCACTTGAAGAAGTGAAGTAACCGACAGAAGCTTCATTAGAGGAGCATGTGTACGTGTAAGTAAGTGTATGTATGGTATGTTATGTTACTTTCATGATCGTCTCATTACTAGATTATTAAAAGGGGTTTGTATGGAAGGGGAGGGAGGGCTGGGCACGGGGTGGTGCTTTGCCGAGGAGGATGCCGAAAGAAGGAATCATCTATGTACAAGAATTAATAGAAGCGAGAAGGAAAAAGCTCCCTCCCCAGCTGCACCACCGCGCAAAAATGCGACGCAACCCTCTCTCCCTTCAAACGCCTTTTCGTTTTGGAGGTGTGATTTGGTCAGTCCATGATCGACCAAAACCTCCCTTCCCCTTCTTGTCCTCTATGATAAAGGACAGCCAAAATGAACCAACCCGTTTCTACCCTTTATTGACTCCTTATTTCCCTTAATTTGTCTCATGGACCATTTCCCATCATTAGGTAATTCTTCCTCTCTTCCTCTCCCGTTATTTGCATCCTGAAAAGAAACTAGTTGTAGTTCTCCCGAGTATTCGGCGTTATGTCAACACAACCATCAACACACCGATTGGGGGTGATGTGTTGTCCAAAATTAGTGAGGTCGAACGGGGGAGAACTTGGAAGACGACAATGCGAATACCATGGACGGTATCATGGCAGCAAATCCATCAAACTCAACCCATTTACTGGGCCTTCTTAGCCTTGATGGCCGCAAGCTTCTTCTCACGGCGAGCCTTGGCGGCATCCTCACCGGCCTCGGTGTCGAGGCAGTAATCCCACCAGCGGAAGCTGGAGGCATAGTTGCCAATGAAGCGCTCGTGGTGGACATCGTGGTGTTCGGCACCAGCCCAGAAGGGGAGGATGTGGCACAAGCTGAAGGGGAAATCGTAGCCGGAGTGGGCGTCGATGGCCTGGAAGAGACGGAGGACGATCCAGACATACATGGTGGCGAGATGGAGGTCCTTGGTGAAGGAAACCCAGAGGATGGGGGCTCCTACGGTACCGAGACCGAGGAGCATGACCTCAATGGGGGAGGCGTACTCGGCGGCGAGACCAAAGGGCGCGCTGTAGGTGTGGTGAATCTTGTGGATGGTCTTGTAGAGAGGGCCGTAGTGAAGCGCGCGGTGGAACCAGTAGTGCCAGGCATCCTCCATGATGAAGAAGATGCAGATGTGGAAGGCCATCTTCCAGAGAGGAGGGAAGGGCACACCATAGTCGAGGCCGAAGTAGGTGGCGATGGGGTGGAAGAGCCAGATCTGAGGGAGCTCGACGGTCATGTGACTGAGGAGAACGAGACCGGCGCACTCGAACTGTTCCTTCCAGGTGGGGCGCTTTTCCTATGTGGTTGTTAGTGACTGTTTCTTTGCTTTCGAGTTTCGGGTTATGTATGCTTCGTTGGGCACTGACTTTTTGCAGCTTGTACTTGTTGAACATGGGGAGGGCGTCGATGATCATCCACGGGAGCGACCTGCCGAAGTAGACGATCTCGTGCATGAAGAAGCTCATGAGACCGGTCGCGAGAGTGTCATTCTGCATCCACAGATACCACGCCTATCGTCCAACGTTAGCTATCCTTGTTCGTGTCTCGTCCCGGCGTTTCGGGCTGGGTTGCAGAGGCCGCGTACCGCCCAGAGCTTCTCGGCGTAGCTCAGCTGAACATTGTACTTGGAAACCTCCTCCAAGACGGTGAAGTATGTGTCGGTCGAGCTCAGGCCAGCGACGGTCGCATTACTAGATGGGACGACACGAGTCAGTATTCAGGTCGTGGTTTGACAGGCGCACAATCTCGGGGAAGGCATCGCTAAGTAGCGGAGAGGAAAGGAACGTACAGGACTGCCGTAGCCATGGTGGGCAGATAGAGAATAGGCGGCTCCGATTAGGTGTTGGAACGCGATAAGAGACCTGCAGTCGAGGAAACAAAATATGCGCGGGAGGAAACCGCCTTTTGGGAGTGGATGAACCGGAGGTAGAGGGGAAAGAAAAGAAACAGTCGACAGCGTCCAAGAGCAATGCCAGTCGCGATCTAGGGAGTAGGGAAAGGCGACTGATAAGTTTAGGGGTTGCTGGATTTTTTATTGTCCTTGGTGTCCTTTGGCGGGAGCCCCTGAGACGTGTTGGGTCGACCAATGGGCGGGAATGACCCCAGAATCGGCCCACTGCGAAGCTGTTGTTTCCGCCTTCCGGACCCACTCTTTCCACCTTGGCCGGGTCGACCTGGACGTTGTTTCACCAAGTCGAATGACCGGACGGCGACTTCAGTGAGTGCTCAATGAAACAGGGAGCCCGCCAAGCGATGGAATCCCAACAACACTCTTTGCCGTGCATTGAGATGTGCCATTGTTCCTCTTTGGGCTCCTATCTTGGAAGTTTTTAGGTGACCGGCACTGACCACGTCACCGCAGTGTGGGAAGCAGAGGGCGAAATTCCATCAGATAAGGAAAGGAAGTTGAAGTGATCTACGGAAAGATACGGATGTGTGGCATCCCGACCATAACTTTTTCATAATCATCATCGCCATCTCAATTCTGGACTGCTATTCGACATTCAAAACGGCACCTGCAAAACATCTTACTGTGCCTCACCACTGCGGTTGGTAGAGGTCGGGTATGTAACACAGAAAGGTACAGCACAAGTGGTGGCTGCATGCCGCATCTCCATCTCTTTGACATAGAATCTCCCATCGAGAACCTCGAATTGCCCGGGGTTTTCCAGTGATATGGAACGATTGCATCCACTCCGTGATCCCACTTCTTCGGCTGGTTCGTTGCCATCCTGCCATCCATCACCCAGGTCGCCAGGGGGTTGGCGTGGTTGGATACCTCTAGGGACGTTGAGCCACTGACGGCGGAATGGCACAGTTAACATCGGTAATTTCCATACGGTACGTACCTGGCGGCCAGAGCGGCTACATTAAATTGGATCGTCACTTTTTTCCCAAAGCGCATTCGTGAATGCTTTCACAGACTGGTATGTTTGCAAACGTCTGATATTCTGGAACGGGCCAGAGAACATTCCCAAACTTGGACTTGTGTCCCTGAATTTTATTGAGGCATGCCGTGGTTGACCTCTTGAGGCGACGTGATGGGAGTTTTTAGTTGGTATCGTCAATTTGTCACCGCCTTTGAAAGTTGGACTTGGCATTTGCAATCCATCCTTAGGCTGACGTTTGAGCTTCGATTTGACCTTCATTTGGTTGTGCCTGATACCCTACGATATTCTGAAGCACTTCTCGGTAACTACAGCTTACCGGCAACAGGTAACTCATCAGGTCATTCTTTGATGAGGCTCAACCGTCATCATCTTACCAACGGAATTCTCCTTTGACCGGATCGCAGCCGAACCAACTTGGAAGTCAGTCAGCTCCCTCCCCGCCTTACCAATCCTGTCAGTGGGTTTCGCCCCGCTTGTCAAGCCCAAAGAAACATCCCCACCACATCCCACATTTCCGGGTCGACAGTGACAGCCCGAAGCCTTGAACAGGAACCGACCAGCGGCTGCATCCATTTCGGCAATCTTTACACCCGACCCCGGCCATATGGCCTGATCGCACTGATCATCCAGTTATTATTTCCAGTGTTGTTGCCGATATTCCATATCGCCACTTTTACGCGTCCTTGAGAAGGCTGAGAGGCCATTTGGGGCGAAGCTTACCTTACTCTTCGTATTTCCGGCCAAGGGGCCTGGTATCCAGCACCGGCGACACGGAATCCCGAACAGTTCGGAACTTTCCATCATCCATCATTCATATTGCTACTGTTATTTGTCCCGAGCCCAGAACCATTCGTTTGCAGGGTTGGGGGAAACAAGTCGAACCATGGCGATCGTGGCCGAGTTAGTACTCTTCCGGGGTCTTCATATAAGGACATACTTGTCAGTTTGTCTCGGTGATGGGCGGTAGTGTTAACATGACTTCTCTCTTGACAGCAAGGTGCGTCGCTTAGACGTACACATTGACAGGATCTTGGGACTGGAGCCCGGTTCGATCCCGGATGCCGAGCAGGATCAACAAGAGACGGGGCTGCTCACGACCGTGAGCCAGCCGCCTTCACCCCGTGCCGATGAGCTCTTGCGCATAGCCAGGACCTTGTCTGCTGCCTCTCGGTCCGGCACCTTTCTTCCTCCTTCTCGCATCAAGCAACTGCTGGAGGATTCGGGCTTGGCCACGGAGACGGAACTTGCCGAGCAGGGAGAAGTCGGCGTTGAGAGCCAGTATGAGCATGATATCGAATGGCTCCTGGTAGCCAAGGCTACGGTTCAGACTTACGGCATCTTGATGAACACCTTCTTCGACCAAGTCATGCCTCTCAGCGATCACATATGGTACTGGGACGATGTCCTCAGTTCATATCCCAAGAGCTGTTTGTACGCAACGCAAATCGCACCGGCTAGGGCGTGGTCTCGCGCCAAAGAGGTCTACGATGTGGCCTGTGAACGAATCCGAAATATTCACTTGCAGCAGCAGTCAGAGGGGGTCGAAGCGGCGCAGACAGGCGAATCTCTCAGTGAGGGAGTGTCACAGAAGTGGTCACAGTTCTACTCAATCGTGCGGCAAAGCATGGCTGAGACTTCAGTCTCCAACCTTCGACGCAAGATTCTCTCTCCAGTCGATCTTTGCCGCGCTGAAGCTCGCCGAAAGCGAGCAGAGCTCCAGAAGCTCAGGGAAACGATCGCTGCCGGGCTAGGAATCCTAGTGGATGAAGGGCTCGCATTTGATCAAAACGCTGAAGAGGATAAGGGCCTCGAATCAAGACTCATGGTCGCAGACAGCACATTGGCTGATAGTATCGCTCTGATGCAAGCGATTCTCACCAACTCGGCGGAAACAAACGAACCGCTCTCGGTGTTCGAGGAGTCTGTCTTTGCGGATGCCAGAGACGTCCGAGGCGCTTTCAGCACTACCGATAGCTCTAAGCCGAAACCCTCGTCCGTTGCCGAACGCTTGATCCAAATCTTGGACCACAGTTTGCCACAGCACAACAAGGCCGTTGCCAAACACGCCTCCGAAAACGGAAGGCCATCCCGCGTTGTCCGGTACTGGCTCCCCGCTCTGGCTTTGCTCGTGTCCTCTCCAACCATCTTGTACGTGCTCGTCAAGAGGCGCGACAGCATCATCGACTGGATCCAGAACCTCGGCGTCACCGTCCGCGACTTCTGGTTCAACTGGGTCATCGACCCCATCCGCAAGGTCATCGGAACCATCCGTCACGATGCCAACAGCGAGATTGCCATCATGAGCCGCGACAGCCTCAAGGCCGACAGGGAGAGTCTGGAACGGATGGTGGTCGAGTTCACGCTGGATAACCCCAGCGTGGCCGTGGGTTCGCCCAACGTCACCGACCTCCAGATTGCGGACATCCGCGCAAAGGTCAGGGAGGGAGATGTTACGCCCGTTCTGAAGGCTTACGAGAAGGGTCTCCGCCGTCCCTTTGTCAGCGCCGTCAGCGGTGACTTGGTCCGGTCGCTGCTGATTCAGGTGCAGAAGACCAAGGTCGATCTGGAGGTGGCTATCAGTGGTATCGACTCGCTTCTCAAGAGCCAGGAATTGCTCTTTGGTTTTGTCGGTTTGGCGCCTGGAGTTGTTGGTAAGTCTTGATGAACTCCTTCCAAAGAAACGTCGAATGCAACTGCTAACATTCGAACACAGTCTCCATCGGCATCGTCCAATACCTCAGAACCGTCTTCGGCAGCCGCAAGGGTCTCCGCAGAGGAGAAAAGGTCCGCCGCGTCGTCAGGGTGCTGAGGAAGATGGACCGAATCCTGGCTGCGGGCGCTACCAATCCCAAGGGCAAGCTCAACTACAGGGACCGCGGTCTGCTGCTTTGCGAGGCGCATGTGCTGCGCGAGCTCGCTACCGAAGTGCTCCCTGGAGATGTCAAGCGCGAGTTCCTGGAGGATCTGGAGGACTTGACGAGTGTGAAGAATGTCGTTCTTCAGGAGAAGGCTCTGCAGAGGATTCGGTGGGCGTATGCCGAGTGGCTGGGCAAGAAGTAGATGACCGTGATGAGATTCATCAAGAGATCCCTAGCGTGGGAGTTGGTGGATGGCGGCAAGCGTTATGCTGTTGGGCTGTTACGTGATACGATCAGTGTACTTTAGTAAACGACGACGACGACGACTAGACCTTTTATGATTTTGTTGTATGTACGACACTTTGATGGGGTCTGAGATCTGGCAGGACTCTGGGTAACAGAGCGAGGTATAGCTGTACTTGTAGGGGCTTGGAGTTCTTAAAGATGCACGGAGGAGACCGTGATATGGGTGGGCTTAGGTCGGTAGAGGTAAGTAGGCGCAAGAAATACCCGGCCCAAAACACCAAAACCGAGTTGACCCCTTAAATGGAGTGGAGACGAGAGGGTGTGTGTTTTGACAGCCAGTTTAGGGAGATTTCAACATTCACCTCTCTGGACCGAGCTCTTCCGTCCACGTAGAATACCGGGGCCATATTGTTGACCTTTTTCACGCTTAACGCAGGGGGATAACAAGGGGCCATCAAGGGGCCGCCTCTCGTGGTGGCGGGAGGGCGGGAAAGAGATCATTGGGCCAATATTGGTTATAGATCCATCAACGGATACTGCGTCTCGTGCCTATAGACGTTCACCGCCCTGCCCGCCTTTATCACCATTAACCACACAGAACAGTCCAGCTTTGACTGGCCTTCGAACGATCCATTTCGTTGAGTAAAAGCTAGTCATTTAGAAGCCAAGAAAACCCCTTCATTTTTACGGATTGCATGAGGACATCAAGCAAACACAGATGCTCCCCCGTTGGATGGATGGTTGGTCTCCGTCTTGAGGCTCACCTCCTTCCGCTCGCGACCCCAGATAATACTAGTCGTAGCAGAGTTCCATTAGCCCCTGGTTCCTGAATCTTGCATTGAGAGTTGCAGTTGTCCCTTCTCACTCCGGTTGCCGTAGAAACTTCCTGTTATGCGCGACAACTTTTCTCGATTGTCCCTGGAGCTCAATAACAGTCGTTGACAAAGACTGATATCTCTATCCGAGGCTGAAGGGGGTTTTACTACATCGAAGTCCCGTCGTTCACAAAGAAAATATCAGGTGGAGTTGTTGCGGCGATTGTAGGTTCTAGAAACCTGACCGCCCGCGATGACCGAACAGTCGCGTCCCCTACACCACTACGCGCTACTATAGGAGCCCTCTGTATGTACACTCCAGCACGGGCAAGGTACGAATAACACCCACCCGACCTCCCATAGTCCGCGACTCTGCAGCAGGCAAGTGCGTCAGCCCTCACATCCATGATTGATGACGGCGCTTTTGCCCTCTTGACTTCCCGTAGTGTCGATACCATCGTTTTTTATTCCTTCCTCTCAGGTCTTGAACAAGCTACAACACCCCTTTCTGCTTTCCCCGTCCTCGCCATTGTTTGCCTTTTTGTTGCCCAGCAATCTCCGCATCGCCCCGTAGAGGTAGAGGTAGTATTCTAGGTACGCACTGCAGTAGGCCGGCCAAGGAGAGACCGACCCCATCGCGCTCTCGCCCGTTCGTTCTGCGACTCCTCCGCTGGACTAACCCGTGCAACCGCCCTGCAGTTTTGACAGGCCCGTCGACGTCGCACTGCGGACACGCTTTCAACTACCACCACCAGTCCACCACTCACCTACACTACAACTGAACATCATTCCTGCTCCGTCGCCGGTTTCCTGAACTGCGCATCGTCACCACCTCTCCCGTCTCCAGTCTCCATTCCCACTCCCGCAACTAGTGTCCAACACCCCGATCTCGAAGCGCCGGATTTCGATTGATATCCCCTTTGCCGAATTCCGGATTCCGAGATACCAGCAAAAAAAAAGAAATATTCCACGAGATCGAAGCGGGCGGCGGCGTAACCCCCAAACCAGTCCATCATGTCGAGTAACAGGAATTACGACTTTCTGGTGAGTCTTTCCTCCACCTCACCGCTCGCACTCTCGACATTCCTTTTGCTTCCCGCAGTGGGTTTGGCGAGGCTTCACTGTTCTAGACGCTGACCGGAGATACCGCTTCCCAACATAGATCAAGCTGCTCTTGATCGGAGACTCAGGCGTTGGCAAGTCCTGCTGTCTGTTGCGCTTTAGCGAAGACTCCTTCACACCGTCATTTATCACCACTATCGGCATCGACTTCAAGATCCGCACAATCGAACTCGATGGCAAGCGGGTGAAGCTACAGATATGGGATACCGCCGGTCAAGAGCGTTTCCGCACCATCACTACGGCATACTACAGAGGCGCCATGGGCATCCTTCTCGTTTACGACGTGACAGATGAGAGGTCATTCAACAGTACGTCAATACGCATTCCCATCCCGATGGAAACAGCATGGCAGTTGCGGTCAAGCCTTGATACTACATTCGGAATGAGATGGATCGCAGTGCTCGCTAGGCGCCGTGCCTTTCCATTGCTCCAGATTACGGCTTCCGCAGTATCCCAATGGGCATCATGCCATGCACAATCTCGTTCCTTTGCTGACATGGCATCCTTTTCGCAGATATCCGCACCTGGTTCGCCAACGTGGAGCAACACGCGACGGAAGGAGTCAACAAGATTCTCATCGGAAACAAGTGCGACTGGGAAGAAAAGAGGGCGGTTTCCAAGGAGCAGGGCCAAGCGCTAGCCGACGAGCTCGGCATTCCCTTCCTCGAGGTCTCGGCCAAGGCGAACATCAACATCGAAGAGGCCTTCTTCAGCCTTGCCAACGACATCAAGAAGCGCATCATCGACACATCCAGCAAAGAGGCGTCTGGCGGCTCGTCGGGCGTGAACGTCAGCGATAACAGCGGGTCAGGATCCGGCGGCAAGTGCTGCTAAGCCAAAGGGGTAGCAGTTGTGTGGCGGCGGCACCCGATCCCGGAGCTTGCGGGAAAAGCCCACTGACAATCACGATGGCGATACGAGATACGATTTATCCTCCCGAAGTACGAATGACAGCAGTCTGGCCTCATTCAATTCTACCTTGGTTATAGCCTACGTCTATCGAACATGCACCTGTCTTCCTAGGCGGGCCACCAACATGCACGGCCGGGTCTACCGCATGGAAACAAAGAGGCGGTGTAGGGGAGAAAGAGGGTTTCTTCGGTCATAAGACTTTACTATGGTTGTAATGAAGCTAAAGTCCAAGAGGAAAAGACGGCTTTAGTTATTCTGGAGGGCACATTGCAACCCCCTTCGTTGTCTCTCGGTAGCAGGAGGGAGGAGCGGCGCGGAAGATGCGACGCGTGCTCATTTTTCGCTTATCGCTGTTGGGTCTATTATTATTGCGCTGTAGAACCGGTGGGTGGTAGGATGGATAGGCTAGGGAGTTGAGGACGTGAACGACGATACGGAGACATGTGGGTTTTACGACCGGCTTGATTGATAAAGATGGGTTAAGCTGGTCGGCAGCATGGACGAGGGGCAGAGAGCGAAACGAAACATTCTGGTCACGGAGTTTGGGTGCGATCTTTGGCTCTTCCTAATATATTTCATTTTCTTCTCTCTTGACTGTTTCCCTTCGTTGTTCTTTTTCTGGTTCGTTGTAGATTTCGTCTAGTGAGTTCGCGCGCGCCTCCTTCATGTATTTCTAAAGTATGAAGATATGAAACGCATAAAATAATACATAGACAGTGATTGACTGAGTTGACACTCTGGTCAACCATGGCTAGAGTATCAAGAGCATCAAGACGTGGAGGTATGACGTGAGCGATAACGTTGTTGACATGAGCCACGAATCCACAGAGGTTGCTCTTTTGCTCTTTCAGGAAACGAGCACAAACAACTAGATGTGGTCTGTGCGTTGCTCAACTTGTCCTTCGGTCTGACTGTTCACACAGTGCCGAGGAAGCCCACCACTGCCACGCCCAGGTTGCCCAGACCAGCACAGCAGTGCTTAATCATCTTGATTCAACATTATCGCCTCTACTTTCTCAAGGCGACAGACTCATCCGGCGTGAATCAAACGAGAGGATTCTTTTTCAAGGGGGAGGTTCAAAAGCCTTCCATTGTTGGTGCCTTGCTCATACCCGGAAAGACAGGCAACAGTTTGAAAACATCAACACCGACCTGGTTACGAGATATACGTGGAGAACCATTATACCCACCCTCCGACAATATTCATCGATCGAGTCAAGAGACTCTGAAACACATCACAATCACCACGATGGCCGCCGTTCCCTCTCTCAACGGCGGTTTAGACATCGCAGCATGGCGCGCCCAAATCGAAGCCATGAAGGCAGCCGTAGCCGGCCTGCCCCCATCCTCCAGTGAAGCCGGTGGTAGCACCACCAATAGCGACTGGGAAGACGACGAGATCGATTCGACCTACTCCCCAACCAGAAATGGAGACGGTCCCAGAGACATTTGGGATTTCATCTCGGACGACGAGCTAGATTCCATCGAGTTTGCTGATGGTGGCGACTACTACCATGACCATGAGAACGCTGACGGATTTCAAGATGGGTTTGCCAGTGGTTCCGGCTCCGGCTCCGGCTCCGGCTATGACTTCGGCTGGCTAGCTTCGCGATGCGCAGATGTCAGGTCCGCTGCTGGCCTTGGTGCCGGAGCACTTCAGGACCAGATCATGGATATTCTGGGTTCTGGCAAGTCGGAAGACGAGCTGCAGTCTTCGCTGACGGACCTCATTGGGTTTGATGACTTGGATTTTGTCATCGATCTGCTTTCGCATCGGGAGGAGCTGGTGTCGTCGGTGGGACGGCAGTTGAAGCAACAGCAGGAACAGCAAGAGCAGCAGCAAAGTAATGGCGGCGACGGGGGGCTGCGCCTACTCAGCAAAGCCCAACGAGAGGCCGCCCTCCGACAACGAGACTACGAGCACAAATCCGCTCCGCTGGCCGCCGCGCGGTCGAAGGAGGAGGAGTACCCGCACGTGTACCGGGCGTACAGCGCAGGCAACACGCTGAGCCATTCGGGCAAGCGGTATGCGCTGCCCCCTGGGAGTGAAAGGAAGGAATTTGAAAAGTACGAGGAGTACACGATCCCGGCGGGCAAGACGGGCACCCTGGGCCCTGGGAGGCAGCTGGTCCAGATCAAGGATATGGATGGACTGTGCAGGAACACGTTCAGGGGGTACAAGGCGCTCAATAGGATGCAGAGCTTGGTGTATCCGGTGGCGTATAAGACGAGCGAGAATATGCTGATTTGTGCTCCTACTGGTGCTGTAAGTTTTTTTCGGTTCTCCTTGCCTGAAGTATTCGGTTGGCTGACATACTTTTTTTTCCGGCTCTTAGGGTAAAACTGATGCCGCCATGTTGACCATCCTCCACACGGTTGGTCAGTACTTGACACCAAGTCCCTTCGAGGACCATGTCACTACCGACTTCGCCGTTGCCGCAGAGGATTTCAAGATCGTCTACGTTGCCCCCATGAAGGCCCTGGCGGCCGAAATCACGGAGAAGCTTGGCAAGCGGTTGGCTTGGTTGGGCATTCGCTGCCGTGAGTTCACGGGAGACATGCATCTCACCAAGTCGGAGATTGTCCAAACCCAAATCATTGTCACGACCCCTGAGAAGTGGGATGTTGTGACGAGAAAGGGCACCGGAGACACGGAGCTCGTGCAAAAGGTTCGCTTGCTCATCATCGATGAGGTGCATATGCTTCACGACGAGAGAGGTGCCGTTTTGGAATCCTTGGTGGCGAGAACGGCGCGTCAGGTGGAAAGCACCCAGTCTCTCATCCGCATCGTTGGATTGAGTGCCACGCTCCCTAATTATGTTGATGTAGCGGACTTCTTGAACGTCAACAAGTACGCTGGTCTGTTCTACTTTGACGCCTCGTTCAGACCAGTCCCGCTTGAGCAGCACTTTATTGGAGTCCGGGGAAAACCGAACTCCAAGCAATCCAGGGAGAACTTGGACCAGGTAGCCTTCGAAAAGGTCAGGGAGATGCTCGAGTGTGACCACCAAGTCATGGTCTTCGTCCACTCGAGAAAGGACACGCAAGCCACGGCCAAGATGCTCTTCGAAAAGGCTACGGACGAGGCTTGCACCGATCTGTTTGATCCCAGCTACCACGAGAAGTACGAGGCTGCCATGAGGGACGTCAAGCAGACCAAGGCTCGGGAGATCCGAGAACTCATTCCCAAGGGCCTGGGCATTCACCATGCAGGCATGGCTCGCGCAGACAGGAACCTCATGGAGCGATTGTTTGCCGAGGGTGTCATCAAGGTCCTCTGCTGTACGGCCACTTTGGCTTGGGGTGTCAACTTGCCCGCTGCCGCCGTTGTCATCAAAGGTACCCAGGTCTACAGTGCCCAGGATGGCAAGTTTGTTGATCTGGGCATTCTCGACGTTCTGCAGATCTTTGGTCGTGCCGGTCGTCCTCAGTTCGAGGACACTGGTATCGGCATGATTTGCACCACACACGACAAGCTTGCACACTACCTCACTGCGATCACGGATCAGCTACCTATCGAGTCCAGGTTTTCGGCCAAACTGGTCGATAACTTGAATGCTGAGATTGCTCTGGGCACTGTCACTTCGATTCCGGAGGCCGTCAAGTGGATCAGTTATTCGTACCTCTTTGTACGCATGAAGAGGAATCCTATGGCCTACGGTATCGACTGGTCCGAGTACGACAACGACCGCTCGCTGGTCCAGAGGAGACGACAGCTGGCGATCCAGGCTGCCAGGACACTGCAGCAGAGTCAGATGATCATCTTCAACGAGGCGACCGAAGAGCTCCGTAGCAAGGATATCGGTCGCATCGCCAGTCAGTTTTACATCCAGCACTCCAGTGTCCAGATCTTCAACTCCATGATGCGGCCTTTCTCAACCGAGGAGGACATCCTGAAGATGATTGCCATGAGTGGTGAATTCGACAACATCCAGTCTAGGAACGAGGAAGCGAATGAACTGATGGCAATGAAGCATGACGAGAGATTCGTGCCTTACAAAGTCAGCACCGGCATTGATCAGCCGCACACAAAGACCAATATCTTGCTCCAGGCCTACATCTCCAGGGCGCAACCGCAGGATTTCGCTCTGACGAACGACCTCAACTATGTCGCCCAGCAAGCCGGGCGTATCTGCAGAGCGCTTTTCATGATTGCTCTGAACCGGCGATGGGGTCACCAGTGTCTAGTCCTGCTCACCATGGCCAAGTCCATCGAGAAGCGCATCTGGGCTTTCCAGCATCCCTTCCACCAGTTTGACCGTGATCTGCCCAAGCCGGTGCTCAACAAGCTCGACGAACTGGAGGCCCTCAACATCGAGTCAATGAGGGAGATGGAACCGGCCGAGATCGGCAGCTTGGTCAACAACCATCGTATGGGCGGGAAGATCGCCAAGCTGCTTGACAATTTCCCTACTCTAAGCGTCGAGGCCGAGATGGCGCCGCTGAATAGGGATGTGCTGAGGATCAAGCTCTACGTTACTCCCGACTTCCGCTGGAACGACCATCTACATGGAACTTCCGAGTCATACTATATCTGGGTAGAGAACTCGGAGACGTCAGAGATCTATCATCACGAGTACTTCATTCTTAACAGGAGGAAGCTCCACGATGACCATGAACTCAACTTCACCATTCCGCTTTCCGATCCGATGCCGAACCAGATCTACGTGAGGGCGGTCTCGGACCGGTGGCTGGGCGCTGAGACGGTAACGGCTGTGTCCTTCCAGCACCTCATCCGCCCAGACACGGAAAGCGTTTACACCGATTTGCTGAACCTGCAACCTCTGCCCATCTCGGCGTTGAAGAACCCGGCCCTGGAGGAGATCTACGCACAGCGCTTCCAGTACTTCAACCCGATGCAGACCCAGGTCTTCCACACTCTATACCACACTCCCGCCAATGTCCTCCTGGGCTCGCCGACCGGTAGTGGCAAGACTGTTGCTTGCGAGCTGGCCATGTGGTGGGCGTTCCGCGAGCGACCCGGCTCCAAGGTGGTCTACATTGCGCCCATGAAGGCGCTCGTCCGCGAGCGTGTCAAGGACTGGGGCGCCCGTCTCGCCAAGCCTCTCGGTCTGAAGCTGGTCGAGCTGACGGGTGACAACACGCCTGACACGCGCACGATCCAGGATGCGGATATCATCATCACCACGCCTGAGAAGTGGGACGGTATCTCGCGTAGTTGGCAGACGAGAGGATACGTGCGCAAGGTCAGCTTGGTCATCATCGACGAGATCCATCTGCTTGCTGGAGACCGTGGTCCCATTCTTGAGATCATCGTCTCGCGTATGAATTATATTGCGTCTTCGACCAAGAACTCGGTTCGGTTGCTGGGTATGTCGACGGCTTGTGCCAATGCGACGGACCTGGCGAACTGGCTTGGTGTGAAGGAGGGTCTGTTCAACTTCCGGCATTCGGTGCGTCCTGTGCCGCTGGAGCTGTATATCGATGGGTTCCCCGAGGTCAGGGGGTTCTGTCCCTTGATGCAGTCGATGAACCGGCCTACGTTCTTGGCCATCCTGAACCACAGCCCCGAGAAACCAGTCATTGTGTTCGTGCCGTCTCGTCGACAGACCCGCTTGACGGCCAAGGATCTCATCAACTTCTGTGGTATGGAGGATAACCCTAGACGGTTCCTCCACATGGATGAGGATGATCTCCAACTGAACCTCTCACGCGTTAAGGATGATGCACTGAAGGAAGCCATCAGCTTCGGCATCGGTCTCCATCACGCCGGTCTGGTTGAGTCTGACAGACAGATTGCTGAAGAGCTCTTCCTGAACAACAAGATTCAAATTCTCGTAGCGACGAGCACCTTGGCCTGGGGTGTCAACCTCCCAGCACATCTCGTCGTCGTGAAGGGCACGCAGTTCTACGACGCCAAAATCGAGGCATACAAAGACATGGACCTGACAGACGTGCTCCAAATGCTTGGTAGAGCAGGACGCCCGCAATTCGACAACTCGGGCGTAGCCCGCATCTTCACCCAAGACTCCAAGAAGGACTTCTACAAGCACTTCCTACACACCGGTTTCCCCGTCGAGTCCTCTCTGCACACAGTCCTCGACAACCATCTGTGCGCCGAAGTCTCCGCCGAGACCATCGTCACCAAGCAAGACGCGCTCGACTACCTGACCTGGACCTTCTTCTTCCGGCGCCTGCATAAGAACCCATCCTACTACGGTCTCGAGATCTCCGCCGAAGAACACTCCTCCACCATGGCCCAGCAGCTCGCCAACGACTACATGATACAAATGGTCGACCACTCGCTCTCCGAGCTCGCCGAATCAAGTTGCGTCGAAGTCTTCCCCAACGGCGACGTCGACCCGACCCCCTTGGGGAAAATCATGTCCTACTACTACCTCTCGCACAAGACCATCCGGCACCTGGTCCGCAAAGCCCGCGCCTCCGCCACCTTCCTCGAGGCCCTATCTTGGATGTCGCGCGCCTCCGAGTACGACGAGCTACCCGTCCGCCACAACGAGGACTTGATCAACGCGGAACTAGCCAAAGCCCTACCTTTCCCGACCAGCGCCTTCGACGGCTTGCCCATGTGGGACCCCCACGTGAAGGCCTTCTTGCTCTTGCAAGCGCACATGGCCCGCGTCGAGCCCCTGCCTATCACCGATTACGTCGGCGACCAGACCTCTGTCCTAGACCAGGCGGTGCGCATCATCCAAGCCTCCGTGGACGTCATGACGGAGCTAGGTCACCTAAGCAGCATGCTACAATTCGTCAAACTCCTGCAATGCGTCAAGCAAGCTCGTTGGCCTGAGGACCCTGCACTGTCCATCTTCCCTGGCTTTGATCATGACGCTGGCGAGCGGTGCAAGTCCAAAATGACCCTAACCCAACTGAGCAAATCCACCAACGTCCGCAACCAAAACCAATACCCCCTCCTCCAAAAACTCGCCCGCGACGAACTTGGTCTTGCTCCCGCCCAAGCCACCCGCTTCGCCAAAGCCGCCCAAGCAGTCCCCGACGTGCACGTCTCCGTCGAAAACGTCAAGCACGGCGAACTGACGGTTATCCTGAAGCGATTGAACCCCATCACCGAGCGCGAAGGGCGGATTTACGCTCCCAAGTTCCCGAAGCCGCAGACGGAGGGGTGGTTTGTTGTGGTGGCGGATGTGAAGAGGGATGAGGTTGTGGCTGTTAAGAGGGTTGGTTGGAGTAGTGGGAGGAGACAACAAGAGCAGAATCAGAATGGAAAGAAGACGAATGGAATAGAGGTGGGGATGAGGCCTAGTGCTAGGGCGGTTATGAGGTTACCGCCAGTGGATGGCGCAGTGAAGGGCAGGAAGCTGGATGTGTTGGTGGTTAGTGATGGGTATATTGGGATGGAGTATAGGGTTGAGGGGGTGGAAGTTCCGGGGCCGCCGGCGCCGGAGGGGGATGAGGATTTGGATAAGAAGGGGAAGGGTCAAGGGGGCAAGAGGGGAGAGCAGGAGGGGGGGAAGTGGGGGGAGAGTTCGAAGTGAGTACAACGTAGTGTGGCCAGCGGTGGTCTTCTGCTAGTGAACGGGTCGTAGTCAGGAATCACTGGTTGCTTTAGAGAATCATGTATCAGCGATTATGATGTTTCGACTTCAAATTCTATATCAAACTGTTTGGTATCATATAATCCATATATCTTATCTGCAACCCCTTCGCAAACTACCGCCCAAAACCTCACCCATCACCCCCTATTCAACGTATTCCCACTACCCTTAGGATTCGCCTCCACAAACTCATCCCACGCCCTCGCCTTCATCGTCTCCGCATCCAGCTTCTCATGATCATCCTCATCATTCGGATCCTTCTCCCCAGCCTTCCAACTCGCCTCTCCGCCTCCCTCAATGATACCGCCCCGCCTCCTTTCCTCCTCCAAGTACTCATCAATCGACATAGTCGGCAAATTATGACCCGGCCTAAACACCCCCTTGGCAATCTCCTGCCTCGTCCCCGTCAGCGTAAACGGCCGCAGCGGCCTGCCCTCCTTGGACAAGAGCGGTCCGCTACCGCCTAGTATCCCCTGCAGCCGGCTGAACGGCATATCCAGCCTGTCGCTGTAGTCGCGATCCGCGCCTGGACCTCCTTGTCGCCGCCGTAGATCGTCCTGCGCGCCCCCGTCGTTTCCTGGCTGGTTGTTTCGTAGTTGCGCCGACGGTAGCGAGGCAGGCTCGCGCGGAGCCATGTCGAGCACCTCCAGCTCGCGATTGAGACTCTCGAGCGCTTGGAAGGTCAGGTGTGTGCACAGATCGAGGTGGGCGAGGTGGACGGAGCGGACGACTTCCTCGTCGCCTGTGCTTCCTCCTCCTCCTCCTCTCTGGTTTGTTGACTCGTCATCGTCTAGCTCGAGGTCAGCGGCGGCATACTCGGGTCGTTGTCGGAGGTAAGCGAGTTTCTGGCGCAACTCCTTTTCGGCTTTGAAGTTGGCGATTTTGGCGTTGCGACGGGCGTTCGGGTCCGAGGTGGACGAGACGACGCTGAACTCGGTTGGGCTGTCGGTGTAGCGCTCGAGAAGCTTCTTGTAGGTCGGGTTCAGCAGACCTTCGTAGCTGTCGAGGAGGTGGAGGTAGCGCTCGTAGGCTTCGCGGGCCTGGGCGAGGAGGCGCTTCCGTTCTGTGGGCGAGGGAGTGGGCGAGGGGATCTTTTGGATGAGCTCGGCGAGGTGGTAGTTGACGAGCAGGTAGGGGAGGTCGTTGGTGTTGAGGTCTTCGAGTCCTTCGTTGGAGCTGAAGAGGGAGAGAAGGCTGATCTGGGAGAGGCAGGATTGGTAGAGCTTGATGGCGGCGGAGACGGTGTCGGGGTAGTCGGACGGGCTGGGTGGTGAGTTCTCGAGCGAGAGGCGCTTCTCTTCGGCGGCGGCGAAGGTGGCCTTGAGAGACCTGGGTTCTTGGTCGCTCATTCTGGGGTGTGACTTTGTGGAAGAGTTAGACGTTTGGTCGGGCGGATTGAGTCGACGTTGGCGCAACTAAGTGAAGAAGTAAAGGGTGGTGATGTCTGGTTATTGCAGCGTTTGTTGGAAGGGAATGGGATGGATGGAGATGACAACTGAGCTTCAGTGGAGGTTTGGTTGGAGTTGGGGAACAATTGACAGCAATGCGGGGCATGTCAATTGCAACATAGTGACCATGTCTGTTTGCCCCGCTCTGATCCTCGCTCCCGTCCGATCTTCTCTGCCAAGCAATGTTTATTCTTATCGGTTATCGGATTCTCAATCGGTATGTCCATAGCAGCATGATCCCAGCTTCCACCAGCATCTTTGGATGTTATTCTGTGCGTCCAGAAACCACATCAACGTAAGCCTATTCCTTTTGAAGCAACTTTCTGTTTTGTCTAGAGAAGTAAGAAAGGTAAGTGTTATGGTAACGACAATGGATTCGTCCTCGTCTCGAGTCTTCGATGGTTGGCCAAAAGGGTTAGTGTGGAGTCGATATGACGGCACCTGGACGGCACAATGAGTCTCGGCTTTTCAGTGACTGATCGCATGTTCTCCCTCTCTTCTGCCGCTTGCTTCCGTTCTCGATTCTTCCATCCTGGCTCTTCCTTCTACGGACCGGACTGTAAAGTGGTACCATTATAACCTCATGCTTGCCCTTCATATCCATTCACTTTTGTCTTGTCAATGCGAGCAAGTTGTCGTCGCCTCTTCTCCGTCTCTGCAGTCACCCTTCGTCCGAAGCCTTTGAACCCCCGTGTCGCTGCCTTTACAACCAAGACAATGGCGCTCCATCCGGCTCAAGATGGCGCAAAGCTCATCTGTTAGTGGCAATGGAATATTCACAGATATACCAATAATACAAGAGCTAATTCGGTGACCTCCAGTTGCCCCCGCCGGTACTCTAGCCGATCCGTCCGTCCCCGGTCAAGCTGCTCAGTTCCTCAAGGCCGAGACCCGAGGAGGCTTGCGACGCTCCGATCTTGACCCCGACAGTCCCATTACCCAGTTTCACACGTGGTTCACGGACGCTTCCCAACCCGAAACGGGGGTTTCTCACCCCGAAACCTGCACGCTTTCGACTGCGCAGTTGCCTTCTGGTCGCGTCTCTGCGCGCATGGTATACATGAAGGAGCTGGACCCAAAGGGCTTTGTTATCTACAGCAACTTTGGGACCAGTGGAAAGGCGCGGGACCTGTTTGGCAGCGAGGATGGATCCAGCACCGGCAACCCATGGGCTTCCCTCGTTTTCTGGTGGGAGCCGTTGGAGAGGCAGGTCCGGGTTGAGGGAAGAGCGGAACGCTTGACGACAGAGGAGAGCCAGGCCTATTTTGACACGAGAGTTCGTGGCAGTCGTCTTGGCGCCTGGGCAAGCAAACAAAGCGCTGTTCTTCATCCCGACCCTGCGAATCCCGACGATGACGGACGAACACAACTAGACAACTGGGTCAAGGAGTCGGAGCAGCGCTTTGAAGGCGAGGAGAAGATTCCCGTCCCGGAGTTCTGGGGAGGCTTGAGGATCGTTCCTGAACGGGTCGAGTTCTGGCAAGGAAGGCAAAACCGGCTACACGATCGGTTTGTGTACGACCGCGTCCGTCAAGATAAAGGTGAAGACAAGTGGACTTTGGAAAGGTTGAGTCCATAAGTTTCGTTCTGGTCGGTTGGCTCACTTCTGTTAATGATCATGATCGGTTCCTTTCTTTCTTTGCCTACCCGGCACATTTTGGTCCTGGTATGTTTGCTTAACAACTTTGACACAAAATGATGGCCGAACAAACTCCCCACCAACAGCAAGATGCTAGCGTTAATGAATCGAAGCGATGGGAATGGGGTCATTTTTATCTGATTTATGGCAGTAGTGTAACCTTCCTGTCTTCATCTCGTCTGTCCCTGTTTGTATAAAAGCGGGGCCCGAGCTTTTGCACCTGCCTGAACCTCACACCTTCGTTCTTCCCCACGGCCTTCACTCACTCACACAAACACTCCAAACTGTCATCGCATGTTTCCTTCCGTTCTCTATAACTTCCTGTTTTCTCGCGGCGACTGCTTCCAAGTTTATATTTCTTCTCCAACTCAACCATTGCTCGCTTCGATCGAGGCCTGACGAACCCAAGTTGAGAAGGTCCAGTGGTAGTCCCCGATTCGAATACTTGCTGCATCTCCCCCACGTCTTGGACCTGGTCCAGCTATTTATTCTTCGTTTTCAGTCAATAACTTCGACCTCTCATTCCAGACAGCACTCTGTCACTTCCGGCTTGGTCCACGCGCTCTTTTACGAAATTGTCACTGTGCTTTCATCACGCAACAAGAAGGAAAAGAACGACAGTCCGTCACCATGGCGGTGGCTACTCGGCTACCCTTCATCCCGCCGGAGGCGACTAGCCAGATAATCGGCGACAATGAAGATTTGATAGATCTCTCCCAAGAAGACGTGGCCTCCGAACACGACGACAGAGGAGACGCCTCTGATGTCGAGAGCGAGGACGGCGTTAAAAGATGGACAGTGAATCCGGAACCCAAGCCCAAGAAGATTTCGGCCAAGAAGCTTGCCGATAATGCTGCTTTCAACTCGTGGATCGAGGAGCACCAGGAAACTTTGGCAAGGGACCAAAGGAAGGCGGCGATAGAAGCGGCAAGGTTGACCGGCGTGGACGTGTTGCCCGCTATTGGCTTTGATAGCGAGAGAATCATCACTTCACCACGAGAATACCAGGTGGAGCTTTTTGAACGCGCAAAACTACAAAATACAATCGCCGTCTTGGATACGGGTAAGTTCGTCATGCTCTGCCTACTTGGAACACTTTTTCTGACTTGTTCAAACCTTGGATAGGATCCGGCAAGACTCTGATCGCCGCCATGTTGCTACGCTGGGTCATTAATGGTGAGCTGGAGGACCGAGAAAAAGGATTACCCAGACGGATTGTCTTCTTCCTGGTCGACAAGGTTGCCTTGGTGTTCCAACAACACAGCTTTCTCACCAAGAACCTCGACTTCCCAATGGAGAAACTGTGCGGTGAGATGGTGGAGGGTGTCGAGTCAAAAGCCTTCTGGAAGGAAGCATTGGAGCAGAACGAAGTGGTCGTCTGTACAGCTGAGATTCTCAGCACAGCGCTCCATCATTCCTGGATTAGAATGGACCAGATCAGCCTCTTGATCTTCGACGAAGCCCACCACACCAAAAAGGATCATCCGTATGCTCGCATCATCAAGAACTTTTATATCGATGAGAAGCTAGAGAGGAGACCCAGAATCCTTGGCTTGACGGCCTCCCCGGTTGATGCCAAAATTGACCCAAGGCGGGCTGCGGCAGAATTGGAGGCATTACTTCACAGCCAGATAGCCACAGCCGCCGACCCGGCCGCCCTTCAGCATACGATTTGCAAACCCAAGACCGAGTTGATCGTTGAATACGCCCGTGGTAAACCGGACTCGGAGACAGTCCTCAACAAGCAACTACGCAAACTTGTTGGGGGACAAGAGCTGTTTAAGAAGCCGCTCAACTTCACTACCTCGGCGGCATCCAAGTTAGGCACATGGTGTGCTGACCGGTATTGGCAGCTCTTCTTCAAACAAGAGGATATCGTCAAGTTGGAAGCACGCACTGAGAGAGATCTCATGAAAGTCTCGGCCCTCGATGAGATCACCGAAAGGCACGTCAAGCAAGTCCGTGAGGCACATGAGTTGGTCAATGCGCACACATTTTTACCCGCTGCTCTCGATCCGACGATGTTATCGTCCAAGGTTATCATGCTTGTTAGAATCTTGCGTGACCAGTTCGAGAGGGGCGTGGGCACCCAAAGATGCATCGTCTTTGTCCGACAACGGAACACGGCCATGCTGTTGGCGGATTTGCTTCAGCAGCCCGAGATAAAGTCTCACATACCCAGCATTGAAGCAGAAGTCCTGGTTGGGGGTGGGACAACTGGCTCAAGCTATACCAACGCCAAAGTCAACTTCCAGCAACAAAACAGAATAATTCGAAAGTTCAAGCTTGGTGAGATAAACTGCCTATTTGCGACTTCCGTTGCCGAGGAAGGTCTCGATATCCCAGATTGCAATATCGTCATCAGATTCGACCTCTATGATACTCTGATCCAGTGTATCCAGTCGCGTGGTCGAGCTCGTCGTCCAGATTCTCGCTACATCCAGATGATCGAGAAAGGGAATTCCGAGCACCACAGCAAGATATTGCAAGCTAAAGGGGCTGAAGATGTCTTGCGCAAGTTCTGCGAGGCTCTACCCGAAGACAGGAAGCTAACTGGCAACCACATGAACCTGGACTATCTCCTCCGGAAGGAAAAGGGCAAGAGGCAGTACACTGTCCCAGATACTGGTGCGAAACTCAGCTATATGCAAAGCCTGGTCTGTCTCGCCAATTTCACCGCCACCCTACCACACCCACCGGAGACGAGCTTGAGTCCCGAATACTACATCACCACTGTCCCCGGTGGCTTTCAGTGCGAGGTTGTCATGCCTGACGCATCACCTATAAAGAGTGCGGTTGGCAAAGTACATTTAAGTAAGGGGGCGGCTAAATGTGCAGCTGCATTTGAGCTCTGCCTTGCTTTACTCAAGGCTGGGCACTTGGATAATCACCTCCAGTCTGTGTTCACCAAGCAGCTGCCGGAAATGCGGAATGCTCGCCTTGCTGTCAGCTCAAAAAAGAAGACGGAATACACCATGCGTCTGAAGCCCGAATTATGGTCGATCCGAGGCGAGGTCACCCAGCTCTATGCCACTGCCTTTGTTCTGGAAAACCCGGACGCCCTTGGGCGTAGCTCTCGTCCGCTTCTCCTGCTGAGTAGAAGCGCTCTCCCAGAAGTAGCGTCCTTTCCACTCTTTTTCGGCACAAAGCGTTTTTCCAAAGTCCGCTGCGTGCCTATTTCAGGTTCTGTCCAGGCTGAAGATACGTTGTTGGAGGAACTTACTCGCTTCACTCTGAAAGCTTTTATGGATGTTTTCAGCAAGGAATACGAGGCTACAGCAGTCGACCTTCCGTACTTTCTCTCGCCGATGGACGGAGGTCACGGGTTTGACTTCCGCTTGGCCAAGAGCCCAGCCGATCTCATTGACCGAAGAACGCTAGCATACGTCAGTGAGAACGAGAAGGTGCCGTACACTTTTCTTGAGCCAGATGATTTTTTCCAAGACAAGTTTATCGTCGACCCATACGACGGAGCACGGAAGTTCTTTACTCGTCACCGCCGCCATGATATGAAACCCACGGATCCCGTACCAGATGGCATTGTTGCACCAAATCACAGGGCTTGGAAAGGCTTACGCACCACACATGACATTCTGAACTACAGCAATAGCTTGTGGTCAAAGTCGCGTGGTTTTATGGTATTCCAAGCGGATCAGCCTGTCGTGGAGGCTGGGCTTATTTCCACCCGTCGAGACTTTCTTGACGACACTATTAGAGATGAGGACTTGGAACCGCAGCAGTGCTTCCTAGTTCTTGAACCCATGAGGATCTCACCTGTAAGTGTGCCCACCTTCGAACCAAAAGCATGATTCTAATCTAACATGTCATATACAGCTGCCAGCAGATGTAACGGCAATGCTTCTCTGCTTCCCTTCAATCATACACCGGGTAGAGTCCAATCTAGTTGCATTGGACGCATGCAAGCTTCTGGGTCTAGACTTGCGTCCAGACCTCGCCCTTGAGGCCTTCACCAAGGACAGCGATAACTCGGATGAGCATGATGCCGAGAAGGAAAACTTCCAGACTGGAATGGGTGACAACTACGAGAGACTCGAGTTCCTCGGTGACTCCTTCTTGAAGATGGCAACAACTATGGCCATCTACACCCTCATCCCTGACAAAGGCGAATTCGAGTATCACGTCGAGCGTATGCTTCTTATCTGCAACAAGAACTTATTCAACAACGCCCTAGAGGTAGGACTCGAAGAATACATCCGGTCCATGTCGTTTAACCGCAGACAATGGTATCCGGAGGGCCTAGTTCTGAAGAAGGGCAAGAGCAAGGACATGCGTAAGCGGCATGTCCTGGCCGACAAGTCCATTGCCGACGTTTGCGAGGCGCTCATCGGCGCCGCCTACCTTACCGGCCAAGAGAAGGGCAGCTTCGACATGGCCATCAAGGCCGTAACCGCCATGGTCAAAGACAAGAAGCACCGCATGACCAGCTACGGCGACTACTACGCCGTATACCAAAAGCCCAACTGGCAGACGGCACCGGCCAACAGTGCCCAGCGCGACATGGCCAAAAAGTTCTCTGAGCGCATGGGCTACAAATTCAAGCATCCGCGTCTCTTGCGCACAGCCTTCCAGCACCCAACCTACCCGTCCCTCTACGAACGCCTACCCTCCTACCAACGCCTCGAATTCCTCGGCGACGCGCTCTTCGACATGGTCGCCGTCGACTACCTCTTCCGCAAGTTCCCCGCCGCCGACCCGCAATGGCTGACGGAGCACAAGATGGCCATGGTGTCCAACCAGTTTCTCTGCTGCCTCTCGTTCCACTTGGGATTCAACAAGTGCATCGCCACCATGTCGCCCTCCATCCTCAAGGACATCGCCGAGTACGTGACCGAGATAGAAGAAGCACTCGAGGCGGCCAAGCAGGAGGCTATCAACGCAGGAAAGACCGCAGACGAGTATAGCCGCGATTACTGGGTGCACATCACGCACGCTTCTCGCTTGCCCAAGTGTCTGTCGGATGTGGTGGAGGCTTACATCGGCGCCATTTTCGTCGACAGCGAGTATGATTACTCCATCGTCCAAAACTTCTTTGACAAGCACGTCCTGCCTTTCTTCGAGGATATGCATCTCTACGATTCCTTCGCCAACAAACATCCCGTCACCTTTGTGGCGAACATGATGGCGCACAAATTCCGCTGCAACGAGTGGAGGAGTCTGGCCAAGGAGCTGGATACAGACCTATCCGAAGGAAGAGGAGGAAGAGGTGGTGCTGTGGCTGGTGAGGTTAGTGAGATCAACCCGCCCAAGGTGGTGTCGGCGCTACTTGTTCACGGCCAGACGGTGGCGCATGCGGTGGCGGCCAGTGGAAGGTATGCGAAGTCGGCTATGGCGAAGAAGGCCATCAAGTTTTTGGAGGGCATGAGTGTCGAGGAGTTCAGGGAGAGGTTGGGGTGTGATTGTAAGGGGGTGCCGATGGAGGTTGATGGTGGAGTACCGGAGGCGGATGTGGATGGGGAGGTGCATGGGACGGCGGTTTGATTTACACGAACAATGGCTTGAGATTGAGGGGACGAGAACTATGGCTCGTTATGACCATGGTTCGTTATTTCGGCACAAAACGGTGCTCAGCGATGGTACATGCTCTTATGGGTATGCAAGACATAGCGGGACATTGCTTTTACGTTGGTCGATGGATATCTAGAGGATGCTTGACCTTGCATTTTGGGGGCTTTTCCAAAGTATCCTCTTCACATTGGAGCATGGTATCTTCATTAACGAATACCCGGATTCATAGATGGAGTGGCAAAGGGTGTCACGGTCGATAGATATCAGAGATAGACAAATCAACACTTGGTTCGATTACTTTCCTGTCTTCAACGCCTTAGTTGCGAGACTTAACATTTCATGAAGGATATGAATACCTGTAAACCTCATGAAGTTAAACACTAAACACCTCTTCGAACCACAACACGAGGAAAACGCAACCACGGCAGATCAGAGACAGAGATTCATTTTCAACACGAATGAAACCACCAATCTTATTATCGTTACTTTCAAAAAGGCCCTTCTCGGTCCATAATGACGTGATTTTAACTGACTGTAAACCTCCTTTTTACCAAGCCCATGCGTAAACTGTATCCATGCGTGTTTYCATGCCGTTACCAACCCGATGCCACCAATGCCACTAGTAAGACTAAGAAGAAGAAAACGAGGAAAAAAGAGGAGAGAAGTTGAAAGAGTACGAAATGTCCATGAAGTGACATGCCTGTTCCAGCAGGAGTAGTAATAATGATAATAAAACAGGGAAGAATGGCAAAGTGAACACACACAACAACCATTAGCAGGTAGAGGAGGAAACGAAACAAAACACAATGCAGGGGAGACAGACAGACAAAACCAGGCGAAAAAACAAAAGCCAAACCATGGTCCAAGCCCGATAAAACAAGCAGAGAAAAGGAAAGCAAGCAAAAACCCAAACAGTCAAAACAGACGAAACCCAGGTAAAAATGACGCTTTCCCTTGCCCTTCCGTTATTGCAATGCTCTTCCGAACCAAGCCAAACCAAGGCCAATATGAACCAGGTGCCAACCAACCAAGCCTTGAAAACTATGCAAGTGAAGTGAAGAGAAGCCAAGCATAACGCAAAAGAGAAAGAGAGACCGTTCCGTTCCGTAAAATCATGGGTATCATCGTGATAGGCATGCATCCATCTTCTTTCCGCCTTGCCCTCCTCTTTCTTTTGGTCGACATAGAACAGAGACCAAGCACCGACCTCCCGACCTCAAACAGATGAACAAGGAAGAGGAGAAAAACGAAGAGTCCGAGTTGTTGAAAACCCCGGCCGTGCCGTCAACAACACTTTCCCTTCCCACCACCTCTCCTCCCATCCTCACCACCTTGCTCCCCTCCCACATTCACGCCACCACCACCACCACTACCGCCGCCGCCGCTCCCGCCCCCATCCCCTCCTCCTCCAGGCAACAATATCCCCGGCGTCAAAATCCCCGGCGAAAACAACCAACTCCTCCGATCCCTCCCCACGCGAAACGTCGCTCGCGGGTTCAAATCAAAGTACCCCGGCACTCCATTCCCACCAGCACCACCGCCGGTAGCACCTCCTCCAGTACCTCCATAACCAGCACCACCCGGTCCGCCACCCGGCCCTCCTCCTCCTCCTCCTCCTGTTCCATCAGGATAATACCCACCAGTCCCCGGCCCAAATAACCCACCAGGAGTAAAGACACCCGGTGTAGCAGCGGCGGCTAACAAAGCCTGCTGCATCTTGCGGTTTTGTTCCACCAGCTTGCGGGTCACCACGCGAAAGACTTCCTCGACACCTTCACCTGATTCAGCCGAGATCTCGTGGCAGGCGTCCCAGCCGACTTCTTGGCCCCAGAAGCCGGAGCTGCGTTTGCTGGAGGGGGAGCGGGGTTCGGTGCTTTGGAAGCCATGGGCATGGGGGTGGCGTAGACGCGGTCTCGGTCCGCCGCCAGTTGTTGTGGTGTTGCTTCCTTCGCCGGCGTTCTGATGGGTTTCTCGTTGGGCGGCGGCATTGTTTGCTTCTCCTCCTCCTCCTCTTAGTCTGATCCCTCCTAGCCCTCCTAGACCGGCTATCCCCCCTCCGGATCGTTCTGGTCTTTCTGTTATTGTTGTTGTTGCTGACGCTGTAGTTCCAGTAGCTGTTGTCGTCGTCGTCGCTCCTGTCCCCGTCCCTGCCCACCCTCCCAAACCACCACTACTCAAACTCAAAGCCCCCCCTACCCCTGGGATCCCCGGCATCCCCGGCATCCCCAAAGGGGTAGCAGTAGGCGGCGGCGTCGATCCCACGCCTGGGTTCAGGTTCTCGGCTACGTAGGCGATGCAGCGCTCAAAGGGCACTTCCCGTTTGGAAGGGTCGCGGGCGACGATGTCGGCTTTGGTGCCGACGACGTGCAGGACTATGTCCTGCGGCAGGTTGCGCCGTAGTTCGGTCAGCCACATGCCCATCTCGGCGAAGGAGGCGGCGTCGGTGATGGAGTAGCAGAGGATGCAGGCGTTGGCGCCGCGGTAGTAGAGGCGCGAGATGGAGCGGAATCGTTCTTGGCCGGCTGTTTTTTTTTAACGTTCGTTAGAATATTCTGTCCCTCTATTGTTTATTTCCTGTTTGGGGAGTGCTGGGGATGGTTACATGGTGAATGGGTGGGGCAAGCTGGAGGAGGAGGACATGGGTAGATGGAGGAATGGATATGTAAGTATATAAACAGGCAAATCAACATCACAACATACCAGTATCCCAAATCTGTAATCGCACCACGGTATCGGTATCCGTGTCGATAACGCGCTTGGTCATCATGCTGGCGCCAACGGTCGAGGTGATCTGGGCCGGGTTGAAGGCACCCTTGCAGAAGCGCGTCACCAGGGATGTTTTGCCGACGCCCTGGGAGCCGAGGACGACTATCTTTGCCTCGAGAGAGGACGACATCGTCGTCGTAGGTGGGGTTGTTGTTGTTGTTCTTTTTGTTTTTGTTGTTTCTGTCCGTTTTCTGTCCGTTCTCGCGGTAGGTAGGTAGTATGGGTTGACTTGTCCTCGTCTCGTCTGTATGTAGGTAGGTATTATAGATGGATGTATTATGATCTGTCGATGTCTTTCTTCTTCTCCCCTTCTTTTCTCCCCTCGATGCCGCGGAGTAAGTAATGATGGGTGGTTGTTGGAGGAAGGTTGGAGAAAGTCTAGACGACGGGGAAGGTGGGGGGAAAGTGAATGGTTGTTTGAAACCAAGAAAGGCAGTTGGTTGACGGAGGGCAATGACAAGGGCGGGCGAGGAGAGCCGTTAAGGTTTGTGGAGTCGTTTCGTTCGGCCTACATGTAAATTACATGGACCAGATGTAGAGGTAAGACACTGGATGAATGTACGGGTGTGGATGTGTCGACCGGGCGACCTGTGTTGCTTGTTGGAAGATGAAACCGGTTAGAGTCGAGTCCCTCCCAACAAGTCTCAGCTTCTTCTTCTTCTTCTTCTTCTTCTTCTTCTTCTTCTTCTTCTTCTTCTTCTTCTTTGCTCTTGCGCTTTCATTCCAGTCGTAGGTGGCCAAATCCCTCACACACCTCCTCGCACCTCACCAACTTGTATTCTTCACGATGATACGGTGGGTTTCTGTTTCAGAGAACACGTGCAACGCGACAACGACAACGAAGAGGGACGACGGAAATGCAGAAAAAAAACAAAACGGGAAGAGGGCAATCGGGAAGAAAGTTTGGCTGAACGGGGACATTCATGCATTTACGATATCGGTACCAGTACCAGTACCATGTAATGTATGTAACTGTCACCCGTCCCGCTGCCCGTCCAGTAGGGGACTCTGCAGGGCTCCCAAGGGCAATGCACATGCTTCGTCTCAGTACGTGGTACAGTGGCGCAGCGGCAGGCAGCCAAGAGAGTACAGTCCCAGGCCACGGGATGGATTGTGCATACACATTGTTGGATGTAATGACGGGATATTACAGACATGCAGGGATTTACATTGTGCCCCACGGCGGTGCCGCCCATCACTTTACCATGTAAGTGTACATATCATGCAGTGCGGCGGGTTGACATGTTCTTTTGCTTCTTTAGAGCTCGAAAAGTTGTCTGGTGACTCGAAATGGTCATGTTTTTGACACCGAAAAAGGCGGCTTTACGTCATGACGGGAGGGATGTTGATGTGGATGACAGCTCTTATACCGGACTACAAATCCCGGGTCCCAGTTATTAGCGGGTATAACCGAGCGGGTAGTGCGTGCTAGGCGTGCTAGGCGTGCTAGGCCTGAAAGAAACTTGGCCGCTAGGGCGTTGGCGACGAGCACCCAGCTCACCTCACACATGGGTTTGACCTCGGATCACATACGGAGCGCCAAGACCGCGCCAAGATAGACCTCGGATCACACTCGGAGCACTATACCGTACATAGAAATTTATATCCACACTGTGCTTTCTTAACAGTATTAGAATTCATTTAAAAGTAATAATACCTAATTAGGAAGACCAGTCCAGGACCGATTAAGGATTGGTATAGGACCGGTTTAGAATTAGTTTTATTTTTTTTATAAATAATATTTAAATATTGTTTTACTTAATAATAATACCTAATTAGGAAG
>RAKG01000099.1:0-139781 GCA_009802275.1 Neurospora sp. CHS-2018a
ACTTTAAAAAATTTGCCACAAACGGGAATCGAACCAAGAACGTTAGGAAAAAAAGACCACTATCTTAACCACTTAGCCACTAAGCCTTTAAAAAATTTGCCACAAACGGGAATCGAACCAAGAACGTTAGGAAAAAAAGACCACTATCTTAACCACTTAGCCACTAAGCCAAGTTGTTTCTAATTTTTAGTCTTGATTTCCTTCCCTATAAATAGAAAGTTGAATAATAGGAAGGAAGGGCAGAAACAGAAAAATTTTTTCCAAGTTTTTTTTTCTTTTTTTCCAAGGTTTTTTTTTTTCCAAGTTTTTTTTTTTTTTTTTTTTATAGCGCTTACCCCCTATATTATAGGGCATCAAACATTGGATGTCAAATCAACATTGGAAGTCAAGGCGGTACCTCCTAGACATTGCATGTCACAAAACGCATTTTTCCGCTATGGTAATCTTGACGTTTCATGGGCCACAAGGCTTCGGTCCCGGCGCGCTGATCTGCGTAAAGTGAATTGGGAGGACCGTGCCATGGCCGCATGGCTACAATGGCACAAAATCAGAAGTCACAAAAAACTGATCGGGTCGTGGGCGGTGTTACTGTCACTTCCTAAGGTACCGTTACTGACAGGTAGGTTTCAACGGGTGCGAGTGTAGCGGGATGTATCTGGCAGTCACGCGCCGCGTCATGCACTCATCAAGTCATTGATGTTAACCGACGTCGTTTGGCGGCGTCGGGGAGGCCCGCTTCACTGAGCCTCTAAAGCGGCCTCTGAAAGGACTTCGGAGCCTTCTGGCCTCACGTGTGTCTCGAGATATTCGAGTGATGAGTGACTAAAGTTGAGGCTCAAAAAAGCGGTCAACGGTCTAATATGCTGTTCATTTTGACTTGCGTTTAGTATTGAGGCAAAGCACTCGGCAGGATTACCGGTATGCTTGTAAGCTTGTTTAGCGTGGAAGTCTATTGGGCCGATTGGATGTTGAGGCGGAGACCACTTTTCGAAGCTATTCACAGACCAAAAATGGAGGCCAGCTCAGCCAGTTGAGAGACCCGGTGTGGGTGGATCACAGCGCCGATTGGGAAATGCTCGGGCCGGACGGTCGGCGGCCACGGGGCGGAGAGGGCGGAGAGGGTAAGGGAAATTAAAGGAGAAGAAAGGCAAATTACAACGAAAAAGATGCAGAAAGGCGGAGGAGACTAAAGAAAAGCAAAAGGAAACTGATGGAGGCGGAAGGCTTCCTTTTTCCAAGTTCCTGATGGTTTCACCCTACCAGGACGTGCTGAGTCTGCTAAAGGCCTGAAATGGACTGTGATTGGTTGAGGGTCTGAGACATTATCATGTAAGTCGACGGTTTGAGGACTTCGGGTACCTTACCTCGAACCGTCCCTCGAACGCTCACTCATCACTAAGGTATTACTCGGCCATCACTCGCTCAATATTAACTATCATTCGTTGTTCGCTAACTGACACGGCTTTCTAGACGCCTCATAAAGGCGTTTCAGGATCTGTTTGTTGTCGTTGGGGTAATGTCGTTTCTTGCACCTTTCAGTCGGCCCACACCACCATTTTCCACACAAACTATGGGTTCAGGGATAAACTGTACAATTGAAGGAAGCGAATATGTGTTCTGGAAGTAAAGTTTTGGTTGGTTGTGGTGGATGAAATCGAGAGTGTCACTCTGGTCTCCGGCCGTCCCAGCCTGGCCGTTGTGCCACACCTCTGCATCCCCAACGATTAGCTCCGTCCTCTGAGAGCGGCCCAATTACCAAACCTTTTTATTGTAGCCGGTTCGTTAGTAATATGGCTGTTTGTCAATTTTGGGTGTACCACCAGTGGATGGAAGTCCTCCCGCCTCTGCCGTAGAAAAGCTTGCAAATGATATCACTGGTTTGGCTTAGAAATTCCGCTGAGGTCTCACAAGCCCCGCCAGTCCACACTATCTTGGTTGGTTTTTCTTTCTTTCTTGTAAGACATCAATCCACGAACGCCCGTTATAGAGACGTTTGATAAGCCGTCTCAATTATCGAATGCCGAATGAGAACTAAGGTAAGTTTTGGATAAGTGATGAACGAGTGTTCGAGGTCAGGTACCCGAAGTCCCAAACCATCAAATTACATTGCACCGTGCATAAGCGCCCCAGCGAATGGGAGCATGAATCGCGTCCAAGACTTCGAATGGCCTTTTGAACCCATCATGAACTTGGAAAAGGCCAATCTTGAACGTACATTTAGCTTCCTTGCGGTTTCCTTTAGCGTATCCCGACTTTCTGCACCGCCGTCGCCGCAATTTCCTTCTTTTCCTTCTTTTGCTTCTTTTCCTTCTTTTGCTTCTTTTGCTTCTTTTGCTTCTTTTGCTTCTTTTGCTTCTTTTGCTTCTTTTGCTTCTTTTGCTTCTTTTGCTTCTTTTGCTTCTTTTGCTTCTTTTGCTTCTTTTGCCGTTCCCTTACCCTCTCCACGGTCTCAGCCTTTTCCCTCTCCGGCTGTTCAACGTTCGATCAAACTAGGGTTTCAGGCGTCTTGGCCCACTCACACACCGGGCCTCTCAACTGGCCTCTGAATGGCTTCAAAAGATGGTCTCCGCTCAAGGCATCCAATCGGTCAAGCAGACTTACACGCTAAGCGACCGGTAATCCTGTGGAGCTGCTTTGCCACGATGCTAATGTGAGCTTAACGGGAAGATCAACTTACCGCCTTTTGAGCCTCATTTTAGTTTCTATCACTCTCATATGTCAAGACACACGCGAGGAGGCTCCTCCATGGCCCGGTAAGAGTTCTCGTCACCAAGGTCCGCCGCATTAGAGGCCCAGTAGTAGAGCGGGCCTCAATTCCGTCGCTTCTTGGCGGCGTAGTTCCGCGCGTCCTCTGCGGACAAATTTCATGAGGCCATGCATGACGAAGCGCGTGACCGGTTGGTTTGTCTTCCAGGGACACATCGCACACACGCTGTCAGTTGTCAGTAACGGTAGCGGCGGTGACACCACCACCCGTCGATCCGATCAGACTTTGTGTGCCTCGTCGCCGTGCATGGTACGGTCCAACCTACTCAGTTGCGCAAGTTGTCCTCCCGGGACCGAAAGCCTGGTGGTCATGAAACTGTCAAAAGTGACATTGACATCTCCTTCTAAAAGCCGAGTCCCGAAGGCGCGGCCCCCTATAAGCCGGCCGTGTTAAGATTGACGATAGGGATTAAGATCTTGGAACTTTTGCTTTGGCTTCAGCTACCCATGGGTCAGTCCGTCGGCCAGTCGGGCAGCTTCCAGTAACCAGTGATGATGCGCTGTAGGTTTGATAGCTACCTGTAAGTGATATAGCGGTGCGTCACCACCACAGCCTGCCCAGTCAAGTGGAAGCGTAATGCAACGGTAAGTAGGTAAGTAAAGTGCATGCATACGCCCCTGCATAGGCACCCCGGCATACCTGCAAGCCGTCCTTGTTCGGGCTCAAGCGAGATCTTATCCAGACGACAACGATAAGGTCGGTCATCGAAGACGACAAGGGGTGGGAACGTACCAGGAAAGATGGCTCGGTGACTATAACGTACTAGGCTTTATCAAAACGAGGCAAGACTGGATGTACGCAGTCGAATATGGCAATGGGTCATTTCCGCATATCCCCCCCTTCTTGCGTCCTTGCGTTATGAGTGATGTTTCAGCAGTGAGTCTAGACCATGATGATGATGGATTGCAAGAGAGCGGATCCACTCCTTACGACGACGCTGCAAGTTGCAGGGGGGCCCTTGAAGCATCGACAACGACGACGGATGGTTCCAGGCGGGAATGGAGGCCCTAGGCGCAAGCCCATCCAAGCCTGGTGACGACGAAGGCGGCTTGACTAACGCTCGACGAAGGGTAACTGAGCCGCAATCCGGCCGGCGGGCTGACTGGCCCTTTTTGCTTCTTTCTTCAAGGCAGGCGCTTTCGTCATGTGAGACATCGTGGTTCTGCAGCAAGCAGCAGCCATGGCTGTAGCAACGACATGTCATGTAAGTCTTGACAGCTTCAACTAAGCTTTTCGGGCCGTCTTCGTCCAAACCTGGAGCCGAAGTTCGACCCCAACCTTAGGCTCAGAAGAGCAACTGCTAGTAAGCATCTGAGTCTCATGACTTGCTGCGCCGTGGCATATGGACAGAAAGGAAAGGAACTGTGGAACGCAATGACCATTCTGGACGTACGTCCGGCTCAGGCACCGGTATGGGAGCGTGTGCTTCGAGGTGATCGAAGGGCGGTGAAATTGCTCCAGTCCAACCCGACCTCGACTTCATTACTCCTCTTCCGCCTGCCGACCGGGAACTACGGCGGTGGGTACGCGGTGGTTGTCATGATTGGGCTTTTTTGCACACTTGCGCAAGGCACGCCGACATGTAATTGGAGCTAAGCATTGCTAATGTACGTGGCACCCAAAAGTATGCCACGCAGGTACAGAAGCTGGGGGAGTGGCACCAGCTACCCCGACGAGCCCGTCAGACTCTTTGGAAGATGATGATGGGGAATTGTGGGTGACACCGACCAATACGGTCTGCAGCGGAGCGCCCCTGACAAAATATGCAGGTGTCTTGGGGGTAATTTCGTCTGCAGAAAGTCGTGTATTGCGTTGGATGAGATTGAGGCCTCATACTCCTCATGCCCCTTCGTGTTTGTCCTGTAATTGTAAGCTAGACCTCTGCCGCCATGGTGAAAAAGATGACTGTTGACCACAACCCCTCCACCCCTCCACCCCCTGGCGGTACGTACCAGCAATTCTCGGTCGCGACAAGCCACTCATTGGAAGGGTGCAACCCCAAAGTAAACAAGATTGACCAATGGGTTAGTAGACGATTCACCGAAATAGGAGACATGCCAAGCATGACCCGGGGCATAGCCATCCCAACTTCCATCCAGCGTTGACGGAGGACTTGCAAGGAGGAGTTTGGAAAAGAGCCTCCTTTTCCTACAAGAGCTTCGAGGAAAGAGCGCCAGCGCCGTTTTAAGGCACAGTCTCTCGTGAGACATCCCAACTTGACCCCCGCGCCCTTCTCCTCTTTCTTTCCACCATCCCGAGCCCGATGCAGTAATAGACTGTAATCCCTCTTGGAACCGCCTGCTCGATTCTGTCACACCGAAACTCCCCTAATCTTCTGATTGCTTTGTTGTACCTCCTAGTTGCCTCATTACTGCGGCCTTGTCGGCTCCGATTGCACCAACCTACAGTTAACGGCACATCCTCAGACACTACAAAACTGCCCGGGCCCATAAGGGGGGTCTGACCATGGCGAACCATCCTTTCCACCGCCGTAACTTCAATGGAAGTGCCGACTTCCAGAGGGATGATTGTTCAGGTCCCTGGCATGTTCCCGAAGAGTACCTTGACGTCCAGCCGTCTTCCTCAGAGGTCGGACACGTTACCGAGGATTTCAACCAATATTCCTCAGGAATCTGGGATGATACCGAAAATCTCTTCGGCCTCGATCAAAGTTCCACGGGTACTAGGGATGTTACCGAAGATTTCTTTGACTACGACCTTTACAGCAGCAGGCCGGATGAGGCCACTGTCACCACCGAGACCTCTCTCGAAAGGGACTCTGTACTTCACTCGGCTCCGTCCGCAACAAGAGACCAGGATGCGAGGATAGCCTTGGATAATGTATCAGAGACGACAGAAGGCACTGTCATTGCCGGTACCTCTGATCCCCTCGTTATCCCATTCGTCAATCAGCCAATGCGCGGCGAGGATCTTGACCCTCAACGGTATCCAACGTCTGAAGATATCGACAACGATGTATCCGATCCCGACAGTCAGGACATAGATCAAGCCCAGCCCCCATCCAGACGCCGCCTCGGCAAGCAAGCTGCCAAACGTATTGTGAAAGATCCCCAAGAAACAGCGCTCACGAGAGAGAATAAAGCATGCCTCTCATGCAAAGTCCAGAAGCGCGGTGTATGAAGCCTCCCCTTTCCCGATGTCGACTTACAACAACTTCGCTGACAAAAGAATAGTGTAAACCCGATGGCCATTGCCCACGCTGTGTCGCATTCAGCGACAAGGTTAAAAGCAGAACTGTCGTATGTCACCGGACGACATTGTGTATGATATTCGGGACAGGAAAGGGTAGGTTGCCGAATCGAGATAGTGATGAATGACAATCACTAACTTCGATGAAGGCCGTTGGCCGTTAACAGATCGCCCGCTACGCATGCCAACTCGTGAACAGTGCCGGAGCCTTACTCGCATTGACCTCCACATCTGCCGCTGCGCCAACGTCCTGTGCCAGCCTCTAGTAGTTAAGGGATGCGAGTTCACCGAGCTTGGGTCAGACCTCTGCTTCTATCGCATGATAGGTATTGCTCCTGATGAGGGTCCCAGTGATGAGGATCTTTATGACTGGGGCAAACGTGACGTGGGGGTACATGCCGACACCGAGGAAAATTTTCCGAACTGTCTTGAGGCGTTCCTCTCGCTCTATGTCGAGACATTTCGTCGGCTCCATGTCGGTAGGTCTCAGCAGCCTAACCTCGTCGCCATAGATTGACTGACGTGGATTATTTAGACTCTGAACACAGTCGGCCTGCCAAGTTTTACAGGCTAATGGTCAACGCGCAGCGTATGGCGTGCATGGCAAAGATTTGGGCCTTTGGGCACTTCTCCGTCAATGGAGTGCCTTTCGGTGCTAACGATGAACCAGTGTCGACCTTTTTGAGACAGCGCGCCGGAAAAGCAATACCGCCCATCGAACGTCAAATAATGGAGCAACTCGATGTGTTCCTGAAGAGCACAGAGACAAAGATCACAACGGAGGACCTAGACTCCAATATAGGATCGGCACTGGTCATCGCAATTTGGGTTTCTCTGTGGCAGATAATGCTAACGTATCGTGGGGTACTTCAACGGGTGCTGCCTTACAACAGTTAGTCAAGACATCTGAGTATTTAATTTGGTACATCACTGACCTCCCCTAGTGGCGGAATTTCAGCAGCAAACCAATGTCCTCTTCGAAAACATTGTTGTCATGTATTCTCAGCTCTTCCGTAAGGCAGAAGTGCCCAGAAGCGTGGATAGGGCGATTGATAGTCCAGAAGTCTTTGGTAATGATCCTAAGGTTTGGTACGCCTTTCGGAAGACTATGGAGTTACGTCCCGCTTTCTGTAAGTGATGGGTTAGCAATTTTTATCCTGTCTAGAGCATACGACCTGACATAATCATAGACCGCGAACTGGAGAACGGGTGCTTCTCGAACAGCCAAGATGGGCTGCTGAAAACACATGTGGTGACTTGGGAAGGGCTGGTCTTGAACCGGAGAGAAACAAAATCGGGGCAAAAAGGAAAGCGGGCAAGGATGCAGTGAGATGAAGGCATCAAGCAAGAGTGACGCATAGAAGAGAGGCTCGTATTTCTGATGATATTGGCGTTTGGTTGACAAAGAAGATATGGAACGCAAATGAGTTACTGAAGCAAAGGACGAGAAGCAAAGGATACCAGAAGCAAAGGATACCAGTTCGGCATTTTGGCATAATGGATATAGAGGTAGAATAATCATCGCTGTCGACAGCACCATAATAACTTACCACATCAAGGAAGCGCTGTGATGTCCACAACGACCTTCTTCCCGGACTCTTGCTCCCTCTGCGTGCTGACTAGCTCGAAGTGGGATAACAGGTCTTCGGTGTCGATGCCTCGAAGAGCTGCTTGGGTGATCTGGAGGTTGAGGTGAACTCGAAACCCTTTTTTGTCGTCGGACTGTTCCACGGTCGATCTAAACCTGGTACGAAAATTATTAGTACGCTATTCAACGGCCGTCTGGTCGAACCATCAACTTACTGAACCTTGCCTCCAAGTTCATGAGCATCTTGAGCCGTTGGTGCCAGTTTGGCGAGTGCGGCGGCTACGGCTCCAATGTAGCCCGCCCAAAACACAGCGTCAGGGTTGACGGTGTCAGCCAATGCCCGCAAGTTGTTCAACAGCTGTTCATCCGCCGGAGTGACGCTGCCGCCCCATCTCGCACAAAGTGTCAGAGCCATAACAGCCCGGGCCGCGTGTGATAGACCAGGACAATCTGGGTACTCAGTAATTGCGCTATGCAAAGCGGCAGAGGCATTCGCAAGGTCATCATCGCCGGTGTTGGACCAAATCTTGCTCGCGAAGAGGCGGCCAAGGCCAAGCCCAAAGACCGTCTTTGGGTTGCTGTAATCGGCTGGGAGAGCTGATGACAGTTTATCAACGATGCCCTGTAGTGATGCATCTGGTTGGAGACAATCCAGAGGATCGCTCTCGCGAATCTCCTGGGGCAGCCTGATCATGAGCGCACCCTCTCTGTTTCCACCGGCACAGAATGTGACCGATCGTATGTGTGGGACTGCCGAGATAAGAGCCTCGACGACCGTGACAATGGCAGGAAATTGGGCTCGGCGGCGCTTGGACATTCCAAAGATCTTCTTCTTGTAGTTGGTGTTGACCTCGAGCATATGGCTGGTCTTGGCAAAGAATTCGCCCGTGACTCTGTAGGAGCCTATCAGAGGGATCGGGTATGGGGAGATTGGATCGTTGTGCATCAGCATGCTGCCGTAGCCTCGGAACCCTCCTCCACAGAGATAGATATCAACGCCTTGTGTGTCCTTGGACTCGGTCGCGAGAGTAGGATATGTCTCGCAAAGCCTAGCAAAAGCCAGCTTCATGCCTTCCTCGAGCTTCGAAACCTCGTTGGTCTTGAAGTCAGCATCATCGTGTTCAAGGATCTTGATCAAGCGAGCAGCACCAAAAGGCAAACTCTTGCCGGCTTGTGCTGCATGGATGTGATAGTCGGCATCTTGACCAGTTGTGTCCAGATATGTCATCTGAACGCTGCCACCGCCTAGGTCAAGGAAGAGACCCTTGGGACGAGAAAATGCGGATCTGGCTCCCAGTGAGCCAAAGAGAGTCTCGACTTGGGGGTCCAGAATCTTGATAGCAAGTCCAGGGACCTCGGTCTCGATGGCTTGTAGCATTGCAGCAGCGTTGTCCGCCTTCCGCATGGCCTCTGTAGCAAAGACAGTCACATGATCGGGAGGTACGCCGTAATCGTTGACAGCAATGGCATGAAACCGGGCCAGTGTCTCGGACACAAGAGTGATGGTCTCTTTGGGGAAAAGCAGGGGGCCACCAGAGGAAGACTCGCTCAGGGCATCGAACAGGGAGATGGCAGCTCGCTCCTTGTAAAGACACTTGAGCAACCGAGTCTGTGGCGGGGAGAGGTCGGAGATGGAAAACCGGATGCCATTGCTTTGAAAGAAACAAGGGAATCAGGATATGATAGGTCAACATGAGGGGACAAGTGCAAAGATGATAGCTTACCTGCCCATATCAACCAAGGCATAGAGGTGGTTCGAGTCGGCGGGGTCCCAACGAGGCCATACCTCGTTGAGATTGTCCAGCGTAACCAAGTTGACAGATGCTGTTGATGCCATTTTGGGAAATTTATGATATGGTGAGGAAATACCGAAGATGTCACTCCAGGAAGAGTTTGATGACCAAAGGAAGAGAAGGAGGAGAAGCTCAAAGATCATCGAACTGACGCCGATGATGCCCAATGTCGCCAGCAAGGAAACGACGGGAGCTCCACGCTGCTGTTATCGGCCAATGAAGAAGCTGGATTGTGAAGCTCACGTTGACCTGGAGCTAGAAGCAGGAAGGAGCTGACAATGGCTCTCTCTGCCCAGGTCGGCTACTTATCTAGCAGCATAAGAAACCCAGAGAACTGGGCCAAAAGTGTAATTAAGAGTTGGGTCAAGAAGACATTTTTGATTGACCAAACTTCAATTGCTGGCCGGCAGCAAGAAGAAAGGCGCAGTGATGGACTGTTTGCGCCGCGAGAAAAGATGAAGTTGGTTGAGCGAACAAGAAGTCGGATGGAAACCGCAAAACCCAATATCATGACCCCACCTTCTGCTCCTACCCCGCAATGAACTTTTATCTGGAGTGTTAAGAAACTGAGCATATCGCCGCCGGATAAGCATGATCTCTAGCTGAACTTGTTATCGTGCACGAGCCAGCCTATGCCATCGTCATCATGGCTCGAGTCGAATGCCGAACGAGAGCCTGAGCCTTGACAGCTTCAGTTACAATTTCCAAGACACAAATCAAGTTCGAATCTGTCACATCCTGAGCTTCACAGACGACCTTCTTCATGATCCAGAAATGCCGCCAAGATACGACTGAGAAAAGGCCCCGGTCAAGAAACAGGAACAGCAGACTTCAGTTTATTTCAGTGGTGCAGAACGCGAAACGTCGCGTCATTGGTTGTACGCGCACCCACGCATTGACCATCCGGGTTCTCGAACCCCACCATTGATCTCAATTGCCCGCCCGCCCGCGGCCACCACTGTCGACGACGGAAAGCCGTCGAATCTTTCGTTGATGAGATGCCGCATCTTCTGATCATAACGCCACGAATGCCCTCAAACCTTCTCAGGCACAATTGTGAGGCGACAACTGATCAACGACAGCGACATCGATCTCTTGACAGGCCGTCCAGACGGCACAAGGTTGAGTAAGGCCGACCTGCAGCTGCACCTTCTCCCTCGGTCGTCCCTTCCCTCTCGCGGATTGGCCGTCACTTGCTCCCTTCACCTCCGTACTCATTTCCGTCTCTCAGTTGAATGAATGACTTGACCGGGAAGAAGAAGATCAAAGTTGAAAAAATCGACGACGGCCAGGAATCCTCATCGGCATCGAAAAGAACGAAACCCTGTCGCCGGCGGCAGTGCTCACATGAGGTTACAGTAGGGACTTTTTAGCGCTGCAGATTGCATCACTGGACCGTCCTGGCCGTGGTGACAGTGATGAGTGACCGTTGAGGTTCTTTTTGGCGAGTCGAGTGTGAGTTCTTGGCTGTGTGTCGCCATTTTGGGAACAACATTGACAACAAGTGGACGCGTCCGGGATGGTCGGTTGTTTTGTGGTTGGCCAATCATAAGCTACCGCTAACACGTTGGGATCGCGTCCACGACGCGTTCGAGTTGTTTTAAACGGTCCGAGGCCGATCACTGCTCGCTGGTTCTTCACACCATGATGATTCCGCGGACGGCCGGTCTTGCTGTTGACCATATTACTGCCTTTGCTTCCATGGTGAATCTCATGTTTACCTTTCGATATTATTGTTGTTGATGTTGTGATGTTGTTGAAGCTGGGTTACACTTGTGAAGCGGCCTCCATCTCCACAACAAACTCCACGCCGGCACGAACTCCACTGCGGGCTTCAAGTGTCAAAGTAAGAGCCGGATTCCGCGCCGCGACAGGTGGACAACGGACCCTTGAGTTGTTGTTTTGTACACGATTGGATCGGTGTTGATGTTGTTGTTGTTGTCGTTGTTGGATTACCACTGGCTGATCTTATGTACACATGTTGACATGTTGTTGATATGGTGTGGTTGTCAAGAGAGGTTCCATTCAGTCCATGTCATATCCGAGAGTCCCAAGGACAAGAAGAGATTCCTCAGCCCTTGTCCCTGTTCCCCTCAGGCTGGCTGATCTGATTCCGAGACTGATGAAGCTACTGTACGACCTTGCCTTGTACCTACATTACCATCATCCTACATAGCACATCCATTCCCACTCTTGACGGACCCTTACCCTTAGCAGCCCACTTCCCAATCGCATATCGATCGCATTTCCATCCGTCTGCAACCACCTTGTCCTCCCCTCCAACACAGTCGCAAACTTTGGCTTTTGCGGCTCTTTTCACACTTCACCTCTTTGCGACTCGCTCAATACCAGGCGCGCACATTTGGCGCATTGCTCACAACCCCCGGCGTTTTGGTCGCATCATCCACCCGCTTCCATCTCAAGACAAGTTGGGATCAAAAGACGCCCGCGCGCACTTGCGACTGAGACCTTCCGCTCACTTGACCCTCACTCCCGACACTCGCTCTTCCCGCAAATAACATTGACGACGACCACCATCACCAACAACAATTGGCAACACCTAATTTCCCCCAACCATCCAACAGTTCCCTCTTCCCTTACAGACAACGACAATAGAACGCGATAACGACCACGCCGACCACGCCGACCACGACCACGACCACGACCGCTCGTGTTTCACCAAGCCGCATAACAATTGGCACAGTACATATCTTCTTGTTCTACCTAACCCATCCTTGTGCTTTTTCTTTCTTGGTTCCTTTAATCCCGCCGATTCGGCCTGCCTGCCTGCCGCACTCCAGCCATCCCAATTTGGTCCGCCATCTCAACTCTTTTGTATCGCATCCACGATACCTTGACGGCCAGGTTGTCGCGTCGCGTAGCAACAAAGACCGCCTTTGCGACAAAGAGACGAACGGCTTGCGCGTGTATCAACCGCCCATCTTTTTGGGATCTTCCTCTCTTGTCGCCCTTACCTTTTCACCACTCATTTGGCGACATTCTAATTCTCAACAAAACTTCGCGCGATCGAGTCCCGTCACCGACATCGCGTCTGTTTCAACTTATTACTACCGTTTTATTCATCCCTTGCTCTTCTTGTCCCAACCCAATACCGCATGACGCTTGTATAAGACATAATGGATCAACAACATTCCTCCGGGCATGTAACAATGCCACGCGACTTTCGCTATGCCGTCGCGCTCGATTTTCCCGACGGCAGCGAAGCACCCAAGACGCCCATAAACCTACTTCCAGAAGATGTCGACTTCCCCCAAATTCCTTCGCCTCCCAGACCTCGTCTCAAAGTCAAGAGACGCACCATTTCGAACCAGCTCGCTGCGTCACAACAATTCCTGGCTTCAGTAGCAGCAGCAGACCTTGCCATTCCCAGTATCGAAGAGCCAGAATCTGACCCAGAGGACTTTACCATGCGTCCCTTCTCCCCAGAACCATACCAAGACTCCCTTTCTTTGCAAATCCCCCGGGCAAGGGCATATTCAGACGCAGGACCAAAGACACCAGTACCAACAACCATGGCCCTACCAACATTAACACCCTGTCGATATCCGGATTGGACCGTTGGTTCAACCAGCAGCTTCGAGTCGACGCCTGAGGATGATGACGACGACATAAGCAGGCCATCAACATCCCAATCTACCCAGACCAGCGACTCCTTCCCGAGCCAATGGTCCCACCTCTCCGGTGAAGATGACTCCGACGAATATGACCTTGAAAGTGCCTCCCTCGACGGCAAGGAGGACACTCTACATTATTTCGGCACAACAGACCTTCTTGACTTTGACGAGCCAACAGAGACACTACAACCATCATTCACCACCACCACTCCCAAGGAAGCCAATCTCAAACCGAAACCATCAAGAAAGAAAGCCCCCTGGACCAAACCGATGAACGACCACCTCTGGTCTTACTACTCCCTCTACCTGCAAGACCCCAAAGTTACCCCGTTTCGCATGGGCAAGAATTGCATTCCACCAGAAGGAGTATGCGCGCGGGTTGCTCGCGAAGCCATTCGCACCTGGCGGGGGTCGAAAGCCTCCCAAGTCAACGCCCAGAAGAGCGCTGCAGGTGGAAGTGCAGACGGGGCCGGGACCTTCATGCGCTGGCCGCACACGCAAGCAGCCACGAGGGCGCAGCTAAGGGAGTTATGCCGTCAAAAGGCGGCAGCGGCAGCTAAGAACCACCGCTTCCTCTCTCGAAGCGTAACTCCGATGCAGCAGTCTGTGCAGCAGACACCCAGGGCGGAGCGGCCGTTTGCGACGGGGGACATGTCCATGTCTCTTACCTTGTCGACATCAGAGCACATGCAGCCGCAAGGACCGCTGGCACAGTTGACGAGGTCAAGTCTAAGCATCTTTGAAGCTCTAGCACCACTGCCTCTAGAACCCATCCCGATCCCGGCACAGCGGCAGCCAAACGACGCAGACCAACAAGAGCCAGAACGAGGTCGTCTCGGCTCTCCCTTATTCGTCGGCCCCCTCCCCAGTTCCGTTGGAGAAGCAGGAGACGACCAAGAACCAGCAGCAGCCCAACCGCGAAGCTACGGTCCTTCCTCCTCTGCCTCCTTAGCAGCCGCCATAGGTGCAATCACCACCCGCAAAAGGGGGCAGACAATCTCCCATTCTCTCCCGGGTCAACACAGCCGACCAACGACGGGCAGACTACAGAGCCCCGTAAGACTGAGCCGATCCAGCGCGCCTGGTAAGCGAAGAAATACCCACTCGCAGGGAGGTGATCACAGGAAGAAGACTGCTCCTGCTCCTGCTCCTGCTCCCGTTCCTGCTCCAGCTCCGGATTATGTGTCTCTAGCATCTGTTGCAGCAGACACCAGACCACCAAAAACAGAAGAGGGAGTCACTTCAACTACCAGGGGACGAAGATCAACGGAATTTAGTTCAACCCTAGGCCATCGCTTCGACGAGCTTTTCATTCCGCGGTCTACTTCCACCGGTACCTCTATCTCCACCGAACTCGCTCCCGGTCCTTCCCAGCCTTCCGAGCCTCTACTAGGTCTTCCGAGTTCAATCAGCATGCCAGCAATCCTCGGTCTTACCCCCATTCTTGTTGCCCCACCTCCACAAGAAGAGTCGAACGTCCAACCACCTGCCAGACTGGGATCACCTTTGAGCTTTACCACCTCTACCTTCTCTGCTACTCGCCACAGCCATGTTCGAAGACAGGGACACGGACAGAGTGTGGATTTGGGCATGTTGGGGAGGGGACCGGGACCATCTGCTATGAACATGACGAACCAGGGGCAGCAGACTCAGGCTCGCGGCGGGAGGAGGCGAAGTCAGGAGTCGAGCAGTGAACTCCAAGGTCTTCAAGGACCCAGTCGACCAGAGGCTAGTAGGGCGAAGAGCAGTAGCAGTGGGAGTGGAAGTGGAAGTGGGAGTGCGAGTGGAAGTGGCAGCGGAAACGGAAGTGGGAGTGGGAGTGCAAGTGGGAGTGGGAGTGCAAGTGGAAGTGGAAACGGAAACGGAAGTGGGAGCGGGAGTGAGATTACAAGAGGAGGGAGGATGGCGGATTTGAGGCAGCGGTTGAGGGAGTTTAGCAGACGGAGGGGTCAAGGTGGGGAGGGGGGTGGGAGGAGGGGGAGGTCTGGGAGTCCGTTTTGAGTCTCTTTAAGCCTCTCTTTTTACTTCTTTGTTTTCTGGAGTGGGTGGATTTTTGGGTTATGATTATGGTTTACGGAGGGATGGCGTTATGAAATTTTTTATCTCCTTACTACTTACTGCATGAGCGGCGGAGAAAGTCTTGTCTGAGGTTTATGGCGTTTATGAAGGGGCATGACTGGACTGAGTCAAGGCGGATGGATGGATGGATATCTTTGGACACTTTGCTAATTTCTTTCCTTTTTTTCTTCGTTTGGTTCACTGGCTCAACTTCTTCTTTGCATACTGACCTATTTACTTTTTTTGGACTTTTGGTCGTCTTTGGTATTTACTTTGGTCTCTGTATAATCGCTCGCACATGGTAAAACAGTACATGGCGATCTGGACCTGTCTTTCTTCTTTTCTTTCAGGGTTTGGCTGTGTACTTACCATATGGAACGGCGTGGGCAGCAAATTTCACCTGACAGCATAATTTCTTTTTTTTTGGTTTACATAGATTCTGGACTTGCTCACACGGAGCTTTCTCATCTCATTCATCAAGCTTTGTGGACTTGGTCATCTCTACGGCGCAAGTTGTTCGATTAGGGGGCTGAAACGGCGTGCAAACTGCCGGTAGCTTATTCGCATATAGCTCAATATTAACTTGGTAACTTGCCGTGTCTTGACATAAAACACAGTTATTAATGAACCTACCATCTATTCCATTCTGTCAGCGCTCTAACATGGATGTCGTACATCGTATCAACTTCCCAAACCCTCCTCCTAAGACTTGAGCCTCTCGCTCCTCGCCATATCGTCCTGCGCGTCTCTAACCAAGAAACTGTAACATGGGAAGTTAGCTTTCCATCTAATCTCCCTTTCAACCTCAGACAATACTCACTTATACCAAATAACCGTCGGCACAATCGTGCCCGCATGCCACAAACTATGCGCATCCACACTCCCCCAAAGCGGCGGGAAATCCAACAACTCCAAACTCATGGCCACCAACACCCACGCAACCACAATACCCGGCCACGCCGCCCACCCCTTTTTTTGGTCTCTATAATACCTGGTCCAAGAATACCAACTCCACAGCAAATTCTGCACCGCGCCCACCGCCACGTTGGCCGCCATGTTATACGTGTAATCCCACGTCCACATCTTCAGGTACGTGACGTGCCCGACATAAAGCAGGATACAAAGCGCAGTCCAAAGTCTCAACAACGACTGACGGCGCGGCGTGTCCTTATCCAGCCTGAAGATGCGCACCACAGTGTAATAAAGTCCATAAAGCACATTGGCCCCCGCGGCAAAATAATCCAGTTGTTCCGTCACCGAAAAATCCCGCGTGTGGAAAACAGCGGAGGCAAACCACGACGCCATGCCGACATACGCCAACCAGACGTACCATTTGCGCAGCGGGTAGGAGGCAGGGATGGAGGGCAGGATTTTGTGGTAGAGGCCGTCGTAGTGAGCCCAGAGGTTGCCGAGGGAAAATAAAACGGAAAAGGGTTCTTGGATGCCGAGAAGCCGCGTGAAGGGCCATTTACCGTGGTATTGGACGACTGGGTGCGGTAAGGGGGGGGGATTGGCGGAGAGGCGGGAAGAGGTGACGAGGTGTTGGCAGGTGTAGTCGCATTCGGAGGGGCAGGACCAGAGGAGGAGGCGGCGGTGGAGGGCTGGCGGCGGGCTTCTGTTAGCTTTTGCTGATGCTGGAAGGGAGTGATGGGATAGGGGGAACGTACGAATGGGCGTCTGATGTTCAGCGTCCGGACCGCAATTTTCTCGTTCGCAGACCTAGTAGTACCAGTACAGCGTCAGTCAGTCAGCTTCTCTCTCTCTCTTTATCCAGTTGAGTCCAGAGCCCAGATTGTTCATCTTCCCAAGCCATGTATCTCCTCTGTTCATCTTTCCCGGGACAAAAAACCAACCCTAATACACTCCTGAAACTCAGGCAATCGATCGCCAATGGATGCCGCGACGGGTGTAGCTAGCGCGACGAGGCCTAGCAGGAGCAATTGTTGTATCGAGAGGAAGCTGGAAGAGCTGGGAGCTCCGCCCCGTCTGGACGCGACGACGTTGAACTTCATTGTGTGGGCATTGAATGGCGGAGTTGAGTTCGATGGTGTTTGCGACTTGACTTCGAGTGTTGGATGGAGGATGGAGGATGGGAGGGAGACGCGTGTGGTTCGGCGCGATGCAGGTGGTCACGGTAGCTCGATAGCTTGGGCTCGGGGTCTCGGGGTGTTGCGTCAGACCGAATATCGAGTCTAACTGGTGACAGTTGGAAGCTTCAATGAGCGCCCGCAGGTAACCCGTAGCTGGTATAAAAGACGGCAACGTGGCCAGCAGTGCTGAATTGAAGATCCTGAAGAAGAAAGAAATGTCGAACCATCAAGGTCGCAAATGAGAAATCCGTAACCCGGAATTCGGATGCCGCGGTTGGCAGTTGTCACTCACTCAGCGGGGCACGCTAAAGTCTCCGTTACGGGGGGCGGGCTGGGCGGCAGCGCTAACCCCACTCGCTCTTCGGGAGGCGCCGAACAGGTGTGGGTCCAAGGGAAGCGTCGCCTTGCAGCACGTCAAACTTCCGGAGACCGGGACCGGGGCCGGGGCAGTTGTCCCGGTGTGGATTTGGGGAAGATGTTACTGGACTTGATGACTTGGGTGTGTCTTGGTCTGGAACTATTCATGTCTGAAGCGTGTGTATTTTTGGAGTGTTGTTTCGCAAGTCACATGCTTGGGCTGTTGGTCTCGTGGGTTGGTGGACATTCCATTGTCACCGGATGATTGAATAACAGCGGAATACAGAGAACGAGTAGGTTGATAGACCGTGTTTTTGGGAAGTTGACGATGTACGACATCCATGTTAGAGCGTTGATAGAATGGAATAGACATTATATGTTTTTTTTTACGCTATATCCGGCGGATTGATACAGGAAGAAACGCTGACGAGCACGACACGATGTTATGTTTTAAGATACACCAATACCCAATACCATAAACCTCCTCCCGGACCTCTTAAGAGCTTTTTTCCGCTTCGTTGTCCTTGGTCTCATTCTCGTCGTCCGGAGAAGCAGTTCTGTTGACACCAAGCAAATCGCGCAGGAGCAGCCTGATATCGTCCTCATCCGTCTTGTCATCCCGAGGAAGCTCGCTCTCATCCGTCTTGTCATCCTGATGAAGATTGTTCTCGTCCGTCTCATCATCCTGGTTGTTCTCGTCCGTCTTGCCTTCCTAGTCAAGATCGTTCTCGTTACCAGAAGAATCATCGAGATAAAAAGCCGCCATATCGACAATCTCGTCATCAGAGGACTCTTCATGGAAGGACTCTTCATGAGAAACATCCTCATCGGAAGGATCCACAGACTTGACACTAACCCCGACATCCTTCTTGCCATCGGAAGAACTCTCGGCTTTTTCGGTATCGACCTCGACGCTTTCGACAATAACCGTCTTGCTCTCGGGAGTATGAGACCCAGGTAGGTGATGTTTGTCTCCCTCGTCGGCGTCTTCAAAGGGAGACTTCTCATCCGAAGATGACTCCTCATCCCTGAAAAGTGTTGCGATTTCCGGGCTAGACATGCTGTCGCCTTCCGACTTGCTTTCCTCCACCTGGTCGGGGTTTGGACTGGTGCCGGCCTTGAGCTCCGGCATGGTTGACTCCTCGGGGATAGCTTCCGGATGGGTTTCCTCCACCTCCCCAGACTCCGGGCTGTCTGTCTCGATTGATTGAAAGATATCTCCCTCATCAGACTCGGGGCTAGGTTCCCAAGGAAACACTATGCTGCAATCCGTGTCCGACTTTTCGCTGCCTGACGGCGAGGAGAGAGGAGCAGGCCCCAGCATGGGTCCCAAGCCGTTATCCCTGTTCCGGACCGGCAGATTAAGCATCGGCATGGGTCTGAAGCCGTCGTTCCTGGTCCGGACCGCCTCAAGGCCGCGTTGCTCCATCGTAGCAATCATGAGGTTGTCCATTACATCCACAGCCGCCCTCGCGTCCTCGACATACTTTGCTCCGCCGATGCCAGCCTCCCTGACAATTTTGCCTTCCTCCTCTGCGCACTTCTCAAAGTCGTTTTTCCTCTCCTCCTCCTTCAATTCTTTCTCATCAGTCTTGTCCATCAGCAACTTGTCCATCGTCCTGACTAACTCGTCCACCGCGTCTCGCCGAAACTCCAACACCCACCGCGTACCCATTGGCTTCTGCTCCTCGTCTATTTGCTCATACCCCAGCTTTATCGCGAGCCTTCTAACATTCTCCTCCATCTCCAAGTACCTTCTCATCCTCGCATCGATCGGATACTCCACATTCCCGCTCATCGACGGCCCCGCGCCACCGCGAATCTGAACAACCTTCACATCATCGAGCTGATCAAAGATATCACGGGTGGCATCTCCCAACGCAGCCTGCAGCTCCCGATCCGCCACTCCCGGTCTCCAAAAATCAATCACCTTCAGCCCTACCACCCCCTCCTTCCAAACCGGACCCCCCTCCTCCTGATTCCCATTTCCATTCCCGCTGCTCCCACTCATGCTCACAACATTCACAGGCAGATCAAGATCCACCCCCTCTGCTGCCTCCTTCTCCTTCATCCTCCAACGAACCATGACCCCCCTACACTTATTCCTCTTATCCGCCACACACAGCACAACGCTCTTGTACCCCTTCTCCACCCACATATCAAAATTCCGTTGTTTTCCCTTCTGCCCACCCTCTTTCGTCCCAGTCTTGGACGACGGATCCAACGCCCTCCAGCATTCCTTGTCTTCAACCAAACACCCGGGAAACGCCTTCAACCCCATCTCGTAGTCCCAGCCATCCGTCGTCGACAACCTGCACATAAACGGGCGAACCACGTACCCACGTTCACGGCGACGCCCCTCGAAGATTTCTAGATCATACGGGTTCCGTCCGTCGCGGGTGAGGCGTTGCTCTTCCGCCATTTTGGCTCGTTGGTTGAGGTCGGATACGAATTTTTTGCTCTCGGTGTCGTACTACTCTTCCACCGAGTATTGTTTGTTGTTGTTGTTGGAGCCGCCGTAGGGTGCGGTGGTGTTGGATTTAGCTGCTGCTGCGGGAGCGGGAGGGGGAGGAGGAGGAAAAGGAGGGAAAGGTAAAAGGGAAAGCGGAAGGTCAGAAGGAGAAACGGAGGGACTGCGGCTTTCTTCTGGTGAGGGGGGGGCGGCAGAGGGACGGAAGGAGGAGGGTCGAGAGGAGTCACGGGAAGAGCTGCGGGCGGTAACCTCACCCTCTTCTTCGATCGGGCTAGGCGAGCTACCACGGCTAGCAGCGGCCGGATTGGTAGATCTGGCGGCAGAAGCGGCAGGCTCAGCGATACCAGGAGAGAACTCCGAATGAAGCCCCGTAGGAGGAGGAGAACGATGAGGAAGAGGAGGGGGAGAACGAGGACGAGGACGAGGAGGGACAGGAGGTGGAGCACTGTAAGAAAGGCTGTCGGGACTGGGAGGGTGGGAAAGGTTGTAGTTCGTATTGTCCGTACCGGTCTCGGCGTCGATGCCCTCGCGTTTTAACTGGCGGCCACGCTCGGAGTTGTCGGGGTTTCCGTCGGTGGGAGAATAGGGTCTCATTTTGGTGTTGTTAGCCAGGTAATTTTGAGTGTAGTGTGTGTTTGTGTGGAAAGTTGGGTTGGGTTGGGTTGGTTGTTTATGGTAGTTTGTTTGGGGAACTGATGTGGGAAACAAATTGGAGTGATGTTGTCTGTTGTAGTCGTGATCAATAATGTTTGGTATGTTGTTGATGGACAGTAACCAAGGTTTAGCTGTGTAGTATTGTGTGATGGTGTAGTTGCTGAAGTACGATCAAATGACTTTGGTAACACTTGATGTTGCGTTGATTGAAGATGACGGTTGGTGACAGTGACTGGGGACTGGGGAAGTCATGGATTTTAACTTACTTGATCTCCAAGATGTGATGGAACAAACCTAGGCCGGGGAGGTCGTTGTTGCCATTTACCAGTGTGGGCGGATTGTTGCTTTCCTTCAAAGACATCTGCTCCTTCAAGGACTACATATTTTCATGGGAAGAAACGGCCGGGGGCAAAAAGAAATATGTGTGGTGGTGGCTCACACTTTCCTCTGTTAGTCAGACTGCATTGCCTTGCCTGCAAGAGCTCATGGTTGAGGGCCGGCACTTCCTCAAGGTAAAGACCAGCATTGCATCGATCTGCGACTTGACGAAATTAGAACCCAGAGGAAGAACTTCCACCTGCACCTGAGATATGGCAAAGTCAGTTTGGTCAAAGATCAACGCGCCGACTCTTTTCTTCCTTTGATACACGGCTGTTCCCAACAGAGAGGAAGAGTGAACATCTCTAGTCATGTCTCCTCTTGTGAATATCGATGAAAGCCACCACCAGGTGGTTAGACATGTTAAGCAACATGCTTTGAAAGTGTTGGCCGGATGTACCAATTTCCAGAACTCACCTGCTGAGCCAGTCATGGCGCCCACAATCTCTGGCGGCGCAACACCAAACCTGAGACTTCGATCCCATCCTCAACACCACCATTCACTCACCATTCACAGCTCCCGCCGCCCTCCGCAGGCTCCCACCAGCCCACTAGGCCCCTTATAGGCCCGGCTGCCTCGGACCCTTCCAACAAAACACATTACCAAGGTCCTTTGGTGTAACGGGTAGCATACCCCCGAGTCCCCCGTGCGAACGGCCCGTACCTCTGAAGTTCGAATCTTGTTGGGGGCACAGCTGCGTTGCTTTTCATCATCGCTCGCTACCCTCCAGTAGTCCAGAGGAAGTCGGTCGATTTCGTATCGGTAGATTTGTAGTCCAAACGGCTACATCTCTACGCTACCCAGAGCTTCCAACCACGAGATGCAATATGGCAGTATACTCACTGTCGCATGCCCTTGCTGGTTAAATCGATGGGTAAAAGTTCTCTGGGAGGTGGTAGACCTAATTGACGACGGGAGGTCCCAGTTCGATTCTGGGAGGGACCAAACATTCTTTTTTTTTTTTTCCTTTCAATTTTCTTTTGCCAATTTTGTTAGATGGTGAAGCCCACAACACTTGCTTGCTGTCGTGCTCGATGACAGTATATATCCCGAGAACGCAACGGTGCATGAATATGGAGCATCTGGGGAGAAGGAAAGAAGTATAGAAACCACATGAACAGCAAGGGGATAAATAGGAAAGAACAGTTGACACTCGTCTTCCACGACCATGCGGGAGATGTATGCCTTGTGGTCAGGGTCAGTCAAGCCTACGCTCGAGTCTTTTGAGGCTTCATGCGATCATGCCTCGATTGTTCTCCGTTCGTTCAAGTTGATGTCGGAATGGAGGACAGAACAAGCGCTTCGTACACCAGGACCGTGTTGAATCGGCCGACGGACCCAGGCTTTACACACTCGACCGAACATCCTTTTCCCACACCTTCTTTGCCGGAGCCATGAACACCAAACGCCGCACCAATGTTGATCATGGGCCTCGTCTCCTGAAGGAAGGGGGTAGACCATCATCAATTATGCTGAAAGTATTTTGGCGATCCGAATATAGTAAGGGCGCGAACGTTGGGAGTGACAACGGTGACTGAGGCTGTTTTCGACATTTGGTACTGTAGCTTCATGATGTCGGCGAGGAATCACCAACCCAGACATCCAATGTTGTTCGACGCCATCGTCATCTGGTCCAATAGCTTCTTCGCAAACAGATGCTAGAAATGACTTCACGAATGGTTGTCCCAGCAACAAAGCAGGAGTCAAAAGTGGACATTGTCCAATGTTTTGATCACCATTCCATTCCTGGAAAAGGTCATCATGGTTCGAGTTCGAGAAAGAAAGAAGGGTTCATGCAAGACAAATTTCCCCTGGCAGCGCCAAGAAAGTCCAGCCCTAGGATCATGGGTGGTCGCTGGTCAATGCCCGCCAATGCCACGCGGCGGATCCCAAGGGTCCTATTGACCAATCAGATCACTGGAACAGCGTGTAAGGTGGCCTCAACTTCGTTATCGTTTCGTTTCGTTAACATGTCTCTTGTTCCTGAATGATTCGGGTGATTGACTGATTGATGGCCATAAAGTAGCGAAAGTGTCAATGAGAAAGTACTTGTTCGTTTGTTTGATTGCTGCCCCTCCTTTCTGGAATTTGGAGTCTTTGAAGATCGTCCCGTCCCGCTGAGCGACAAGGCTGCAGCAGCGAGTTGACATTACTAACAGCCTGGAGCTTTGTCAATTCCACAGCTTCCACTTCCGTTCCCGTTGGTGACGCGCAAGCTACTAACAGCAACCAACAACGGCAAGGGAAACGAACCCCTCCACCAACCACGTGGAACCTTTGGAACATTCCCTCGTCCCTTGGCTACCTAGGGGTATTTGTTCATTACACCTGTACACCTATCCAAACAAATTGGTCATTGCCGTCGCCGATTTCCACCGAGCCCGTCCGCCCCTAGAGGCACCTTCAAGAAACCCGCCGACGACCCAAGATGGCTGGGAAATCGAGATTCACCAAGCTCGACGCTTTTACAAAAACAGTCGAAGATGCGAGGATCAGGACAACATCCGGAGGCATCGTCACCATCGTCTCGCTGCTCGTCGTCTTGTTCCTCTCATGGGGAGAATGGAGAGACTACAGGAAGGTGGCGATACACCCCGAGTTGGTGGTTGATAAGGGACGAGGTGCGCATAAGAGGGCTGGATAGTCAAGACAGACAGGATGAACAGAAGCTGACCATGTACAACAGGCGAACGAATGGAAATCCATCTCAACATCACCTTCCCCAAGGTACCCTGCGAACTCCTGACGCTCGATGTAATGGACGTATCTGGCGAACAACAACACGGCGTCCAGCACGGCGTCAAGAAGATCAGACTTAGGCCCCAAAGCGAAGGAGGAGGAGAGATTGACGCCAAGGTTCTTTCTCTGTAGGTTTCCCTCTCCCTCCCGCCCATCACCACCATCACCACCACCACTAACACATGTCACCAACAGCCACGCCGCCGACGAATCCGCCACCCACCTCGACCCCTCCTACTGCGGCCCTTGCTACGGTGCCCCGGCCCCCTACAACGCCAAAAAGCCCGGCTGCTGCTCCACCTGCGAAGAAGTGCGCGAAGCCTACGCCCAAGCGTCCTGGGCCTTCGGCGACGGCTCCACAATGGAACAATGCCAACGGGAGCACTACACGGAGCGGCTCGCCGAGCAGCGGCACGAAGGCTGTCGCATCGAAGGCGGCTTGCGCGTCAACAAGGTGATCGGCAACTTCCACATTGCGCCCGGCCGTAGTTTCAGCAACGGCAACATGCACGTCCACGACCTGGCGCAGTGGTGGAGCACGCCCGTCCCCGGCGGCCACTCTTTCAGCCATATCATCCACTCGTTGCGATTCGGTCCCCAGCTGCCTGACGATTTGGTGCGCAAATTGGGTGGTAATGGGAAAAATACCCTCTGGACGAACCACCATTTGAATCCCCTCGATAACACCAAGCAGGAGACGGACGATCCGAATTACAATTTCATGTACTTTGTCAAGATCGTTCCCACCAGTTACCTGCCGCTGGGCTGGGAGAAGCAGGCGGCGAGGGAGCAGGATCACAGTGTTGGACTCGGCGCGTTCGGGTATGGAAGCGATGGAAGCATGGAGACGCATCAGTATAGCGTTACCAGCCATAAGCGGAGCTTGGCGGGTGGCGATGATGCGAAGGAGGGTCATGGTGAGAGACTGCATAGTAGGGGGGGTATTCCGGGGGTGTTTTTCTCATACGTAAGTTTTTTCCGCTTTGTTAAGGTATACTTGAGTGGTTTGATGCTAACGGAGGACACAGGACATCTCCCCGATGAAGGTGGTCAACCGCGAAGAGCGCGCCAAGTCCTTCCTGGGCTTCTTGGCCGGTCTTTGCGCGGTTGTGGGTGGTACCCTGACCGTTGCGGCGGCGGTGGATAGGGGGTTGTTTGAGGGCACAGTGAGGCTGAAGAAGTTGACGAGTAAGGATATTTAGGTGTTGCCTCAGATGTGTCAAAATAGGTGAAAAAAAGAGGCAGGTATAGATAGAACTGAGAGATTGTGTCTACAGACGGGGAGTTTGCAAATGTTTTCTTTTTGAGGTTTACTACAGTTTATGTGAATCTACTAGGTACATATAGTTCGAAGTTCAACAGCGAGCAAAATTGATTCACAATGTTTGATTTCCTTGTCTGGAGGTCACTTGGTCTTAATGCGAAGCGAAGAGGAGGTTTGTTGGGTTTCCACGGTTCAGCATAGCTTGTGAGCTTCCTTGCCAACTGAGAAGACTTGACCCAGCAGCGGAAGTCCAAACCTCCATGGCCGGCCTCTTCTATTTTTTTCAGAACCTAATAATGCCCAGGACAGTTTCAAAATAAACCCCTTGAAACCAACCATCCAGACGAACCCCAGCTCGCTCGAACCCCGGCTCCCCGGCGCGGGCCCCGGACGGTGTACGCTGCAACTGAAGCGCCGATGTGGATCCCCAGCCGCGGCCGGGGCCGGTCGTGGGTCTAAATCGGCCGGTCAGGTCCGGAACGGAGGCTGATTGATGATGGTGGAATGAATGCAGACTCAGCCCCGGCCCGGCGTTGGTTTGTAGCTTCGGCCGGTTTTGTTCCAATGTTCCGGTCACAGAGATCATATGGGCCGATGGGTTTTGCAAGTTTGCGCCGCCAAGTTGATGTGGGACAAAAAACAGCTGACACCGCGAGACCGCCTACAGGGCTGTGCCAGCGCAGCGTGCCCAGCAAGAAAAACAATTTTCGCCACGATCTGATCGTGTTGGTTGAATTGGGTGGGTTGACTTGGTGTGGGTGTTGTTGGGCCGTACTATGTAGAAGCCCGGTGTTGGCCCTATTTTACCCTTTTTAGTCCTTCGGTCCTTCTACGAATTCGTATGCTTTTGGTACATGTCTCTGGTATGTGTTCGGTGTAAACTACGGTGTTTGCCTTGAGCTTGTGCTTGTGTACCTGACCGACGATGTCTCTAACTGTTCTAAAGTTACCTCAGACATCATCGTCAGACCTCGTCATCCTCATGGTGATGAACATGGCAAAATCGCGATGAGGGTTCTGGTTTGGGACGGTAGGTGTTACTTTGTGGCTTTGCGGCGAAGTGGAAGTTGGTGACTTTGCCTTCTACTGTAGGTATTGTGCTTTTACGGAACTTGAGTTGTCTTGCGTATTGTTGGTGAGATCTCAATCCCACAGTCATGGAGGTCGCATTGTGCAGTTTTCACTTCAGTGCACGTATTTGTGTTGATTTAAGACCCGATTTTGGATATCAGACAGGTTCGAGATATAGCACCAGCAAACTGCAAAAAGCTGGTAAAAGCTGTCTGCTGGTCCTTGAAAGGTGGTATAGCAGATGACAAACCTGGACTCTCCCGCATCTGGAAGGAGTTTGTTAGGTAGGTTGCTGGGTCTACTCGGAAAGGACTCGGAGACTTTAGACTTTAGCCTTTGAGATCTCGGTCTAGATTTCGAGCTGAGATCTAAAAGGATCGGGGGAATCGGTCGTTGCGACGGTGAGTGATGGAGGTCTAGACACAAGTTCTTTTTCCAGTTGTTCGTGTTGTCGTATTGATGACAGAAGAGTCGAACACGTAGGTGCCAAAGCGGTAGTAATGCTCGTGAGTTGACGAACTCTGTTGTGTGCGGAATCTAAAGGAATTGTCGTATAGGTGAAGTTTACCTATTGATGATTTCTCGTTCGTACCGGCGAGAGAAAAGAGAGAAAATAAAAGGAAGAGAAAAACGGATATCCCAAAAGGGTTTAGCGCCATGGAAAGAAGGTTCTGTCAGTGTCATTCAGTTCATCTCGTTTCACACTCGCATCGCAAAATGACACACTGCGCATGCAGCGAATGATGCAGGTCCCGCTGGAGACATTGCGCTTCCGCTGTTCGACGGAAATCGTGGAGAACCCCTGTCATGTTGACATGTTGCTGTCCGTTTTCATTGTCGTCATTCCCTTGCTTCTGTTCCTTTCTTTCGTCTTTTGCGCCGGGGCTGGCGAGTTTCTTTGATCATTCGACGTCTAATAGCAACGTTGGCGGTAAAACCCGTGTTTGCTCTCGGTGGCTACAAGCGGCAGCGGCTGCGGCTATGCTTGTGTTGACCACGACAGCGTCAGCGGCATTCTTGAGGGACGTTTGACAAGACGAAGAGGTTATTGAAAGTGCTGATGAAGCCAAGAAGACATCATGGACGAGAGAACAAGAGTCTGTTAGAGAAGACCCGCTATTGGTGGGTGTTCATCTCTTCCAAAGGGTGTGCTTCATCTCCCTTACCGTGGCCTACCGCGTCCCTACTTATAAACCTCATCCCATTCAGGGCTCATTAACCAAGATCCTCCAACCATATCCCATGTTTACCAGCGGACGGGAAGGGGTCCCTCATTTCCAGACTTCATCAGTGTGCAGCTATGGGGTCACGACATCCACATGAAATTGAGTTGAAGGGTTCTATCCCTGTGCCATGTGCCACGAGGCAATGATGGAGGCAACAAACACATTGCATGTGTTACCTCGAATTTTTCTACCGCTGTCGTTTCTTTTCTTTTCTTGTCAAGTGCTGGTTGAAAGTTTAGTGGATAGTAGACGGATCTGGGAATCCGATCGTGTATCATCCCGAGCGGGGACCGTCGAACGGTTGGCCCTGACTTGACTGGGCTGTTTAAGAGAGAAAGAGATTTGGCCGGGCAAAAGGAAAAGGGACAAAAGCTTGACTTTTGGCGATCAGCGAGCGCTAATAACCAGAAGGCTTTCTAGAAGGTTGCTGTGTTGAAAATACGGTAATCACTGGGCGGCACCATGACTCTCTCCTCTCTCGAGGTTTAGTTGCTACCAGACCGTGACAACAAAGAAAAAGCCATGTGAAGCATCGACTTCTTCAACAAATACTGTACCGAGGGAGACCGACTGTTGAAAAATGCTTCATGCAGGAGAGATGGGCACCTGACAGCAAAACAATTTCCGGTCGCGCCCCAATGACCTCCATTTTCTGACCATAGGGGTTCTGTTCTCTTATAAGCCGCAGGCAATGCCCCTGGTCGAGATGCCAGACGGGGAGACCAGGGGGCGGTTTAGGAGAGATGGACCACATCTAGAGTTGCTTGGCGCCATGCGAGAGAGGTTTGAGGGTTTGAGGTCATGTTGCACTGCTTGAAGCAAGAACCCAATGGACTTGCTGGACGACACGGCATTGAATCCGATGAATCTCTCTGCGTGTATGCGTCTTTGTGCCACATTATCGTGATGACGGCCGTTGTGCCGTTCTCGGTGTGGTCGGTACCTGACATGGTGGCTGACTCCCATAGTAATGGAATATAGGGCCCCTATTTCGAGAGGCATTTGAGGGAGAAGAGCTATGTAACAGAAAAGACCTGGAGAAAAGGGGGACCGGTGATGCCATTGCAGATCTTGGAGAGATGGGGTTTAATCCGGTGGATGTTGCAGGTTTCGAGATGCAGATGCTCGACCTTCTTTGGAGATCTTGGTCCTTAAGTTCCTGAGAGGATATGAAGACGACTGGAGTTGAGAATGAGAAGAACAAAGGAGGTTATGCATAGAAAATTAATTGTACCTGTAGTTGTATTTTTCACGTACTTATGTACCTGTTCATAATGCAAGTAGCGAATGACAGCAGTAGGAAAGAAAGCACATCACGATGACTTGCCTTGCACCGTTCCTTCTTTCTTTCAATCGTGTGTCTTGCATCGTCTTCCACAATCTCGAATGCTTTCAGGAACGCCCATCCACGAAGCTATTCCCATTCCACCCTAGCGCACTTCATTTTTGGAACACAATTACAGAGATCTTACCGTGAACAGCTTGGCCGCAATATTCGCCCGCCCATCCGACCCACTTAATATCCCCAGATGAACCACTCAACGCCGAGGACGCTAGCGTGCTAAAGTGTTGGTGTAGAGAGGTTACAGTGGGCAGTGGTGTTAGTGGTTGAAGTGCCCCAATTGGGCCCCGTGGTGGCGGCCCGCTCGTGGGCCTAACAGACCGTTTTCTCAGGGACCCGTTCATCCCTCTGCCCACAGGTCCCGGACATTCTGCCCCTTCCTGCATCTGTTTGAGAGTTGGGATGACAGATGCCCGCTTTGCTCGTGCAAATGGACTTTTGAGATTCCCCAATTCCACTTTCTACTCGCGCATGTCCACTTTGTCACTTTTGACTTGTTCCCTTTCCTCGGGCAAAACAACTGGTTTCCCCCTGTTTGATTCCTACTATTTTCCCTTCTCCTCCGAGTAGTGTCCCTGTCGCTGTCTTGTTTATTCTTTCATCCCTAGAGGTACCCTATCTCTTGCACCCCTCGAGGTCCCCTCTTCTCCTCTTACATCTCCTCCATTCTTCCTACCTAAGTAGGAGAAGAAACAAGGACGGTATCCATTCGCTTCCAGTCGAGAGCCGAACGAGAGACGAGCGAGTCAATCCGAGCCGAATCGCAATTCCTCGACCACCACCACCCTCGACCATCCTCGACAAAACCCCCGTCCGAATTAAATTGTAGTCACTCGTTGTCGATCGCTGCGACTCTCCGTCCACCAGACTCCCCCATCAGACTCCAGTCCACCACACCCCATGGGTCACTGCTAGGACTGATTCGCCTGTCGTCCCGTCATCGTCGACCTACCTCACCAAGCACGACAGCAACATAGCTACCCCGTGTCAGGCCGACCGCTCGAATGCGCCATTCTCCAACATCGGAAAACCTGCTTTGACGCACACCATCCGACACTCGCTTGCGACCCCTCCATTCTCGAAGGAGACGATTTGACCAGAGCGCTTTAGGGGGGAATAGGGATCCTCAAGTCCCTGCATCTGCAATACTATCGGGATACCCACCGGCTCTTGTCTGTCATCGGTTTCGACTCGACGACGGCAACAACGCTCGTTGAACAACACGGTCTCACTACAGACCTAACATACACGCTCGCTACTTGTCCGTCGTTTGGATTCGACCTCATACTTGATGCGCCGTCTATAGTTCGAAACATACACTTTCGACTCTCGTTGTGACGTTGCGGCCTCTTGGCCGACTCGCCAGAACCTGACGTTCATACCCGGATCCAATTCCGTCGACCTAGGAAACTTCCCGTCGGCGTTCTCGACTCCTCACGAGACAAACAACTCCATGTTTTCTGAAGCGAACGACACAGCATCCATCATGTCGTCCACACCACGGCGTCCAGAGCAGCTCGACATACGGTCAAAGTCTGCAATGTCCGTCTCGAGACCACTGAGATCTCCCCGACTCCATGTTGCGGGTGAGGCGCCCCCGGAGCTCTCGCCTCTGGATGCTTTTGCCATGCAGAGCCGGCTGCTTGCCAAACAACTTGAAGAGAGCGCAAGGCAGGGCCGGCGCATGAGCCGTTTGCCGCCTCTGACTACCGATAGCCCGTTAATTGTACAAGGCCGTTCCGAATATTTTCGCTCCCTATCCCAAGACTCTGGAAGCGATGAGGCTTACACACCGCAGCACAATGTCGGCCTGGGCCTGAGACACGAGGTGGACGAAGACGTGGACAACCGACCAAAGTCGATGCACCCGCGCATGAGCCGCATCCCGCCCACCCCTATCGAGTCGTCCGTCCCGATGCCCGCTCGACCGAACTTCGATGCCCTGAACAGGCAGTTCTCGAACGAAAGCGTAGAAGGAGAGATCTTTCTCGGAATAGGCGCCCGTAGGGAGGAGTCGCCCCAGCCCCTCGACCGTAGCCCCGAGGCTGAGCGACGATCGGCTTCGGCCATGGGAACACGAGAGAGCATGGCGCGCTCACCACCACCGGCACCGACTTTGACTCGGGCTATGACTTCCCCGGATCACATCCAGGGTGGTCTGCTGCCACCTCGCCCTCTGTTTCCCAAGCGATCTTCGAGCATTATGTCTTCGCCCCTGGAATCGACTGACGAGGATGGACTTGGTTCGTTGGGAACATCGTTTCACTCTCAGCACTCTCAGGTCTCTCAGGGTTCCCGCAAGATGTCTACCAGCAGCAGCATCCTGTCTCCTCTGGGCCGCAGTCAACGGTCGCCCTCTATCGCATCGGACATGTCCGTACTACAACGCCCATCTTTTAACTTTTCCAGGCCCATGAGCAGGGCAGAAACCCCATCCTTCGAGTTTCCAGCTCGCCAGCCGTCCTCCGACAGCCATACGTCGTTTGTCTTGGTTGATAATGAGGCGCATACCCCGGTCAGCATGAATGGCGATGGTTTCCCTGACCCTGACGGTAATCATTCCTTCCACAATGTACAGTTCACTTTGCCACGCGGAAAGTCTGTTCGGCGGGCGGAAGATGAGAGGCCCGAAGTTGGTACTCCCCTTAGGCAGGTTACTACCAACGAGCAGCCTCCGATGCCTAGCCCGAACGAGCTTCACCCCCGTTCTCCCGTGTCTGGACAGCCTCCTCCATCGCCATCGAGCTCCGTAGGACCTCGTCTATCCGAAGACCGCCTCAGGCAGATACCATCCGAGCGCAGCAAGGTGAGCCTCGAGGTCCCCAGGTCAGCCTCAACACGGCAACCGTCACCAGAAGCCATTGGTCGCCTCTCAACGGACAGCGCCCTCGAGCGCGCCCGACCATCAACGTCTCCAACACCCGACAGCAATCAAAACAAGACGGCCACCCCAACGGCGACAGCAGCACCCTCCATCGCTGCTACCAACGACACAGCAGCCACCCTCAAAGCGACGCGCTCTCTGGGCCAATCCACAGGGCATCACACCATGGCCGAAATGACCGCGGAAGAGCACGTCACCAAAGCCGTCGCCTTGCACGAAAAGGGTGCTCTGCAAGAATCCACATGGCATCTTCGTCACGCAGCAAAGCAGGCCCATCCCACGGGCATGCTACTTTACGCCCTCGCCTGTCGACATGGATGGGGTATGAGGCCAAACCAGCGCGAGGGAGTAGAATGGCTAAGAAAGGCGGCGGCGAGTGTAAATTTGGAACTTCAGCAGGATGATGACAAGACGAAAGAAGGAAAGTCGGTGGATAAGGTGGAGCATAAAGCGAGGAAGGCGCAGTTTGCGTTGGCGCTGTATGAGTTGGGCGTGTCTCATATGAATGGGTGGGGGATTGAGCAGGACAAGGTTTTGGCGTTGAGGTGTTTTGAGATTGCTGGATGTAAGTGTTTTGTCTCCGGTCAAGTTGAAAAAATGCAAGAAGAAAATGCATGCTGACAAAGGGGTGATATAATAGCATGGGGCGACGTTGACGCTCTAGCAGAAGCTGGGTTCTGCTATGCTCAGGGTATCGGGTGCAAGAAGAATCTGAAGAAGAGCGCCAAGTATTATCGGGAGGCAGAGGCGAAGGGGATGAGTATGGTTGGGAATAGCTGGTAAGTTACCTTTGCCCAAAACCTGTGAACCAGAGGGGGCAGATTGAAACTAACGAGGTGTGTGAATAGGATTCACAAACCAAAATACGCCGATGATCCGAAAGACGGAAAGGACTCGAAACACTCCCGTACCAAGTCCAAGTCTAGGAAAGGACTGTTCGGGAGGAAGTCGAGCACTCATTCTTGAGCGATCTATAACAGCACGACGGTTTCCAGCTATCTTCGACTATATCCGGCACCTTTTTTGGTTTAGGTTCTCTTCGCCACCTGGCCCGGTAGGGCATTCATTCTTCGGGACTTCGAACACCCAATTTTGAAACCCTTTTCAACTGATGATAACGACCATGCATCTCATCCCATCTAACACAAAAACAACCACACACCAAATACCCAAATACCCAAGTTCAAAATACCCACAACCCGTTTATACATACATACCCATATACAACATACAAAATTCCCATCCGTTTGGGCCATCGTTTTGAGAGTCGCTTCGGAAAAGGAGTTACAAGGCGCTGGGTGCATGGCTACGGGGCGTTGCTGTTGTTGTTGTTGAGTCCTTCCGCAGCGTTTTTCCAGTTGGAGGGCGCTCGATTTCTATCATGTGCATTTACATATCTTTTGACATATTCTACTCTTGTACGTTATGAGCAACATTCGCTTTTTTTTTGCTTGTCTTTTTTCTCCTGTTTGATGGTTTTTTTTTCTTTCTGTTTTCCTTTCTTGTTTCATACCTTCGCTTTTTCATTTTTTCTCTTTTTCTCTTTTCTTCTATGTTCATTTTTCTTTCTTTATCATTTTACGGTGGTGGGGGGTTTTGAAAAAAGTTTCATTTCTTACCATCTACGTTTCCATCTTCAGCTAGGGGCAAGCGAGCATAGGGGGCGAAGGTACCGTAGAGGTTCAGTTGCGAGTAGGGGGCAAGAAGCCGACCGCCCCCATTTAGACAGAGACATAAAGAGAGGATGTCTTGTGTATCTTCAAATAACCTCACTCCGATGATGGGAGAGAGAGGGGCATATGGCGCAAGAAGCTCGCCGATTTTGAGAAAGCAATTTTTGGGGAAGCAAGTGGCATTGATTTATACCTAGCGAGCTAGTAGCCTGGCCCTTGAAAGTAAAGGAGGGGGGAAAATGGGAGGGGGGAGAAAGTACAAACACATCAGACAGACAGATATACCAAGTAGGGGGGTGGTGAAGATGAGAAGAGAAGAAGAATGGAAGCATTTGAAAGAAGACAAAAGCAAATACTTCACATCTAAAGCTGCAGTGATTATTGCCTCCACTTGTTCCCATGTGTATTGCGAATAGGTCATCCATTGGTAGCTTGCAACTCATGCAGTCGAGGAAGCAGTCGTCGGTGTAAAACACATAAGGGAAACGTGAGTAGTACCTAGGTAAGTAGGCTCGTAGGCCAGCAATATCAATATCGACACACCTTGATACTATCACGGCGGGTAGAACCAACCAAGCCCTGATAAAAAGTTCAGAAGAGGTGCCGATCAATGGCTCTCTGCTCTCATATTCGTGACGGGATCTGTTCAGCGTCCAACCAAACCCTAGCCTTTCTTATTTCCCAAATTGTCGGTATACACAACACACCCATAATTGAATGGACTACGACTAGACATTGACCAGAGAATTGTTAAGAGAATTGCCCTCTCTCTGGTCCTCGTTACGAGAGGCCCGGGGATTCAATAAGCCTCGAAGATCACTGTACGTAACAAGGCCGGAAAGCTTTCATACAACAACACCATTCCCAATCCATAACGAGTCGAAGCGAGGCCTTTCTCTCCAGAACGTCTTACCGAAGGCATGGAAAGGGACCCAGATAGCTTGTGGGCTAGGTGGCATGGTCGTGTTCTGTTCCTTTACTTTCCTTTCCTTCCGTTGCCTACACGAACCTAGCTATTCTCACTGACGCTGAAGCGAAGTCCAACTTAGAATCCGGTCCTGGACGCCATCACCATATTGGGAGAAGGAAAGAAGTATGTTCTAGCTGTCATTATCTGTTACCCCATCTTGGGGGTTTCGATCTGCCTATCTAGCAGTCATGCACAAAAGTAACATTTGAAGTGCCTAAAACGCATGCTACGGTTCAAGCTCCAGATCGCTTATCTCATCTGTCCTGACCGTCCATCCAGCCTCGCTCCTCGTCGTGGCCCGGAGCGTCCCAGCATAGACAACGCCATACCACTCGGCCGCCGTCCTCTATGTATCAACCTCCATCTTGTCACCGCTCGCCGCTGACTCCTCCGCCAGCTCCACCACACTAACATAATTCCCAATCTCCTCCTTCTTGATCACCTTCTCGTTCAGCACCGCCGTCGTGCCCCTCCTAAACACATAACTCTTGAGCTTCTGGGTCCTCTCGTTCGGCTTGACGAAGCCCCTGTGCAGCGTCGTCTTCTCCGCCGTGATCACCGCCAAATCGACATTACTTCCCGAGCCCAAATCGTTCCAGATGCCCGCCTCGATCGCCTGGCTGCAGAGCTTCATCGCCTCCTCCTTGTTCAGCTGCGGCTTCCACTGCGTCTCGAAGACGGACATGGCCGCCAGCGAGCCGGAGCCCATGGTCACGTAGGGGAGCTTGTCGGTGGAGCCGTGCGCGTGCACGGTGAAGAGGTGGGTACCCGTAGGATCGACGCCCGCGACGACGAGGTACGCGCCGATGTGGCCTTGGTACCGGAAGAGGTGCTGCTTGAGCAGGGTCATGCATGTCACGACGCGCGGCTTGCGGCCGGTCGACAGCGAGTGCAGCTCCAGCTGGGAGGAGATCAGGGCCGTGGTGAATTCCGTGTCGGCGGCGGTGCCGGCGCCGGCGCACCAGATGTTGGGGGAGATGAAGTGCAGCTTTTCGCAGTTCTTGTCGGCGACGATGGGACCGGAGGTGGCACGGGTGTCGGCTGCGATCTGGGGAGGGGGCCAAGTTGTTAGTGAGTGTTGCTTGAGTAAATGGGAATGGGGTGTGACAGCTAGGTAGCTGTGGCGGGTAGGGTGTGTATGATGGAAGAGGGGTGGTAAACGGAGACGGAGACGTCAAGGTAGGGGAGGATAGAACGAGGGTGTACTCACCACTACACCACCGTCGTAAATGCATCCCACAATGGTTGTTCCTGTGCTGGTGGCCTTGGGCAGAGGGACGCCGCGGGCGTGTAGCGCCGCATTGCGGTTGTAGTTGGAGAAGTCGAAGCCGGGCATGATTTCGGCTTGGGTATTAGTTGGTGGTGGCGGTAGAGTTGGAGTTGACTATGTATATCGTGAGGGTATCGTGAAATCGTCGACCTGCTGTTGTGGGCGTGTGGGAGAAAGAGGCGGAGCTGTTTGCCGCAAGGTGGTCGTTGGTGTTGATGGATGACGGAAAGTGAATGGGGCAAGTTGCTGATGTTGTTGATGTACAGTTGATAGCTGATGACGAGGCTAGAAGCTGCCTTCCATTCTCCAGGCGGTTGTTGCTTGGTTGCTTGCTGGCTGCCCGCCTCCAGGTCCTCTCCCCGCTGAAGCTGCCCACTCCTGGGCTGTCCACTGAGAGCTTGCTGCCGGCCGAGCAAGAGCAAGTTGCGCGCTAGACAGGGCTGCCAGGGTTAGTAGTAGCAGTATTCAGGGTTAGCTGTGGTGATGGGCCCCACACACGTGATTGTGTCTAACTGGATCAGGCTAGACCCACATACCTTCAGTGCTGTTACTGCAGGGGTTGGATGATGCTTGGCTCACTTGGACACGGGCACACGGCAGGCAAAGACGGCCATTCTCTCAGAAAAATCGTGGGTCGCGTCTTCTTCTTGTCCCGTCCGGCGTCCACTGCGTCAGTCTCCAACTGAAAGTCAAAGTTCGGTTCAGGCAGAGGCACCACTGCATCGAGATTTGGAGGAGACCACCACCACACGGCATCACCAGACTTTTTGTAGTGGAGGGATTTTTGTTTGTTACCATTTATCTTTCCTTTCATCTTTTGTCGTCAACCACATCCCACGACGGGAGTGTCAACCACCAATTCGGACTGGTCTATTCCAAAGTCAACAGACCATCGACGACCATCCAACCGACTCTCCATATTCTATCCAAACAAACTACCCAATCCACTCCGACACACCATCACACCAACACTCGAGGTACCTTTGTAGTACTAGGAGTATAGAGTATACCCGCGACCGACGATAGTTACCGCATCGCCGTCCTTCGTCCTTCGTCGTAGTCACAAGCCAGCGACAGTCACATCCAGCGACGCGCTTCTTTCCCCGCCGCGCATTCGTCACTACGACTCCATCTCCACCCTCACCACCACGGCTCGGGCCTCCCGCATCCACGGTCCCCTCTCCTATACACCAGGCCCTTGGCCCAATGCGATCCGACTTCCGGTGATATAAATTTTAAGATCCTCCTTTTTCAAGTACTACACCGAGACAACAACAGCAATCAGTGGTAGAGGTACCTCTAGCTACCATGGCGTTCGCCTTTGGAAACCAGTCCGGCGCGGCTGGCGGAGTTACAGAGGGTCCTGCTCTCGAGGTCATCCAAACAGAGGTATGTTTGCGACACCTCCCTCCCTAGTGTTATGCTAACTCACCTGTCACCCACCAGGGCCTCGGCTTCCTTGCTCTCAACGGCGAGGCCAAAGTCCAACTGACCGCGAAATGGAATCCCGCTCCCTCCCCGACGGCATCCCTCCTCAGCATCGCCCCGCACAAGGGCCTCGTAGCCGCAGCAGGTCCTGATGCCTTCATAATCTCCACTACCGAATCCGTACGAAAGGGCTTCGAGGCCGAACAGCCCGCCGAAGGCGACATCCGACCCTTCACGCCCCAAGCCACCATCCCTATGCCCCTCCGCGTCTCGCAGCTTGCCTTTACTGCCGACGAGAAATACCTTGTTTTGTCCGCCGAGGAGGGTGGCGGCCTGGCAGTCTACGATGTCGACGCCCTTAGTAACGGCACTACACAGTCCGCCTTTGAGATAAGCACCAACGGCGAGGCGCTTCGTTCCCTGATACCCAACCCGGCACCCGAATTCGCCCACTTCTGTGCAGTCATCACTACCAATGGCAACCTATACATGGCCAACTTGAACGAGCGTCAACTTGTTTCGGGAGCCAACGGCCCAACGTTACGGTCCCAGGTTAGCTGTGCGTCATGGAGTACCCGAGGCAAGCAGCTGGTGGCCGGCATGGCGGACGGTTCCATCATTCAGATGACTCCGGATGGTACTGAGAAGGCGCATATTCCCAAGCCCCCCAGTCTGGGAGACTACCATGTGTCTTCGCTGGCGTGGCTCGAGAACCATGTGTTCCTGGCAATTCACAACCCTACAAGCGGCCAGGATCCGTCTGTATACCACATTATCACACGCCACCAGCAGCCTAACGCGCAAGCCACCTTTACCTACAACAAGATGACTGACCCTGTCGAGCCATTTGGGGCGGAAAAGGCTCCCCACCATACAGTACTACGGTTGAAAGACTTCCCTCCGAATCTTACCGATCTTCTGCTGGTGTCTTCCACCGCCACTGAGAGCATTGGCCTCCTTACCCGCTCAAAGACCCCTTTGCAAAGCGACAAACCGGTTGTCAATGCCTTTACCACAACGGAATTCGCTGATGACACCAAGCGTGCGCTCCTCCCTATGAGTGAGGATATGACGGAAACCTTCCCCGTTGGTACCTCCCTGGACTTGTCTGCCAAAGACAAGGTATATAAGCCCATCCCCACCGACGAAATCAATGAGTCCCCAGGTCCTCTGCCCGGCCTCTGGGTACTAAATAACGACGGTGTCCTCTCGGCTTGGTGGGTTGTTTACAACGAGTCTATTCGTAACGGGACGACATACCCTGGTCTTGCTGTCATGGATAGCAACAAGCCTGCGCAGCAGGCGCAGCAAGCGCAACCTCAATCTGCGTTTGGCGCTTCTACTACGACTGCGCCTGCGTTTGGGTCTTCCACTACGGCTGCACCGGCGTTTGGCTCTTCGGCGTTCGGTGCTGCCCCATCTCTCGGGGCCAAGACGTCCCCTTGGGGCGGCGGTGGTGCGGCAGCCCCGGCATTCGGCTCCAGCAGCTTTGGAAGTGCTCCGGCTGCTGCTGCTCCGGCTTTCGGCGCCCCGAGCGCGCTTGGAGGCCCAGCGGCGGCTCCTGCTTTTGGCCAGTCGTCCATGATCGGAATGGGAGTCAAGGCGTCTCCATGGGCCTCCGGTGGTGCCAGCACTGGATCTGCGGGAACTTCAGGTAAGGTCTTTGGCGGCGGTGCTGCCTCGTCATCCAGTGGGTTTGCCAGCTTTGCGAGTACGCCTACTCCCTTTACTAGTTTTGCAGGGAAGTCGGAAGGCAGCGCATTCGGTTCCCTCGCCGGTAACAATTCCGGTGGAAGCATTTTTGGGTCAAAGCCCGCTGAATCGAAGAGCATTGAAGTTTCGATGGATTCTGACACAGCGTTCCCTCCTCCTGCTGCGAAACCCGCGGCAGGTTCCACTCTTGGATCATCACCCTTTGTGCTTGGAACTACTTTCAAGGCTGACCCCAAGACTGCCAACGACAACGAGGGGCCTTCGGAGAAGAAGGGTGGATCTCTGTTCGGCAGTGGATTCGGTCTGTCACTGAACGAGCCTGCCGCTGCGGAAACTAAGGATGAGACCATGGAGAGCGCGGCTCCTACGCCTGTTACCGAGAAGCCCAAGTCGATCTTCAGCGTAGAGTCCACGACACCCGCCGGTACCCCTGCCTCCAACAACATCTTTGGTACTCCCAAGCCCCCTGGCAGTGGTCTCTCCAATGTGTTCGGAGCGCCCAAGACCGAGGAGTCCAAGCCCAAGCCGCTTACCGATCTGTTTGGAAAGCCCAAGACCGAGGAAATTGCGGCCAAGCCTAATCCGTTTGCCGCACCTCTGAAGTCTGAGACGAAGCCCAACCCGTTTGCGGTGCCCCTTAAGTCGGAGACGCATCCCAAATCGTTCGCGGAGGCTCTTAAGTCGGCGACATCCCCCAAGATCAAGGACGAAGACACAGAAGACAAGGAAAACCTGGCCAATATCCCGGAGGCACCCCTACCCCCCGAGACTACTAGTAAGACGGACTTCCTTCCAGGTGAATCATCGGCATCTTCAATAGCTGACCCACTAGAAACAGCTCCCAAGGTTAAGAGCGATGATGCTCCTCTGCCGCCGGATTTCTTGTCGAGCAAGGCTAAGCCTGCTGGTAAGAAGGCGGAGGATGCGCCACTGCCTCCTGATTTCCCGGGTAAGACCCAGGATCTTCCCAAGTTGCCTCAAGTCCCTTGGAGCCCGAGCAAGGAGGATAAGGAGAGCGATTTGGAGGAGGGTGAGGTTGAGGAAGATGAAGAGGAAGAGGAGCATGATGAGAATGAGGAAGATTATGAGGATGAGGATGAGGAAGAGGAGGAGCATGGTAGCGAGGAAGACGAGGAGCGGAGCGACGAGGAAGAGGAGGAACACAGTGATGAGGATGATGATCGCTCGGAGGCGGCCAGTGAGGGTAGCGGTGTCGACGTCTCTAAGGAACTCGACCAGACGACTACCTCTGTCCACTTCGAAAACGGAAGCCCACGCTACCAGAACCGGAACATTTTCGGAAACAGCAACAACGACATGGGGGCGAGCACATTCTCTACGATTTCTCGCTCCGAGGCAGAGCCACAGAGTCGTTCCATCTTTGGCGAGGCGAACAAGTACGCGCCGCCCTTGTTCTCTAAGCCTTCAGGGCCTTTCGACTCTCCCAGCCCCGTTCGCAGCACACAAATCGCCCGGCCCAGCCTTCTCAGGCCACAAGAGGGACCCCGAACTGCCAGCACCCCCGTCTTCGACAAGAAGCAGCTCTTGGGCGCCAGCACTACCCCCAAGGGCCCCCCACCAGTCGACCCCAACGTGGCCGCCCAGCGCAAGTTCGCCGCCAAGAAGGAGGCCGAAGCCCAAGCGCTTGTCGACCCCGAAGACGAAGGCATCCAACAACTGCTTGCTGCAGATATTGAGCCTACCCTATCAATGAACGAGTTCCTCGTCGTCGACTCCAAGCTCGAGACGTATCATGCACCCTCGTCCAAACCCTCCTCCGAAGTCCCCGCCGCGGTCGAGACTCTATGGCGGGATATCAACCGCATGGCCGACCGCCTCGGTCTCAACTCGCGTTCTCTGGCGTCATTCATCCTTGGCCATACAAAGTTCGCAAAGGAAGGTGGGCGCACCAAAGAAGACCTCGAAAACCCCGAGGACTGGGTCCTCGTCGAAGCTTCAGAGCTGACCAAGCTCATCGACGGCCAACTGGCTCGGGAGTTGGAAGAGGGCCGCATCAAGGATGTGGCAGAGACGCAAGCGACGCTGGATAAGGTGTCTCGGGAGTTGAGGACCATGCGCGCCAAGGAGGAGGATATGCGCAAGCTGTTTGCTGCCCAAACAGACCCCGAACAGATCGCCACCATCAAGGCGCTGCCGCTCAGCAGGGCTCAAAGCGTGCAGCAGACGGAGTTGCGCCGAGCGTATGCCCAGTTTGCGAAGCAACTAGCAGAAGCGGAGGAGGCGTTGGTTCTCCTAAGGACGAAGATCGCCGCCAGGGCCGCAGAAAAGGGAGCCGTCTCTCTCGCCGGCGGACCTGCCGCAAAGGTACCGACAGTGGAAGCCGTCATGCGGACCATCCAAAAAATGACGACCATGGCTGAGAAGAGGAGCGGCGACGTCGATCTGTTGGAATTGCAGATCCAGCGGCTCAAACTCTCTTCTCAATCCCGGGAGACGTCAGAGAGCAGAGAAGGAACTCCCACACCTAACCCACTCAAAGCTAGCACAACAGCCAGCTTGAGAAGCTCGACGACCTTCACCCCCAGAGACTCAGTCAGGATCGAGTTCTCACAATCACCTGGCGCTTTCTCTGCGTCGGTCAGGAGCAACAGCACCGCCACGCCGGGAACTAGTGCCGCCGCTAGCCCCAAAAGCCCGAGGAAGAAGGTCTCGATGTTTACGGAAGAGGAGAGGAAGGAGATCAGGGCGAGGGAAGCGAGGAGGAAGAGCAAACTGGCGCTTTTGAAAAAGGCGTTGGAGAAGGCCGGGCCGCCGAGGGTGGAGAGGTTGGGTGATGATGATTGATTGATTGAGCTGGCTGGTTGATTGATTGGCTGACTGACTCTTTGGATTATTCCGCCGTCTGTCTGTCTGTTTGTTCCATGTCAATGTCAGTGTCACAGTGTCAGTTGTTTGGTGGAGGGTGGGTGGATGACCAGGTACGGTGGTTGCGGGGGGGGGGAGTATAAGGAGTTTCATGAAGCTGCTGTATTGATTAGTGATAGGGTTAGGTTAGTATACCGAGATTTACCTTAGAAGAGAGTGAAAGAATGAATGGCAAGAAAGAGAAATGAAGTAAAATCCTAAGTCTACCAGAAAATGGCACCTGAAGGATGATGTGATGTGATGTATTCGGCGGCGAGGATTTTGTAGATGATACTTGCTGATGGGAGTTTCGATGGTGACTGTCAGTCAAGTCACTGTTAAGGTAAGTACTGATGGGCTATGTAGGTATGGTATGCACTTGGGTGCGTAACCATCCATAGATTGTTTTGGAGGGCATAATAGGACACCCATAAGAGGCTTCTGTGGCGTCCTAAGCCCTTCCTTGCCATTGTCCCATGTCGTTCGCTTCAAACGGAGGACAGACAGACAGTTCCTCACTTTCAAAGGCCACAATGAGAGAGAGCTCCAAAATTCCCCTGTTCAACAACAACCCATGATCGAAGAACCAAACTAACAAACAAACCAGTATTGATTGTGCTCACTCACTTGAAAACGCGAAAAGAGAAGAGAAAACCAAAAAGGGGAAAAAAAAAAAAAAAAAGGGGCAACAATGACCGAAAAAAAAAAGAGAAGTGGTCCGCGCCGGATTCGAACCGGCGAGTTTTACTGATCATGATCCCCCAGGTTAATTTCCCGAGCAACCTAAGGATTTATCACAGACCAGACCAGGCCAGGCGTATTATTACCAGTTACCAGTTACACCACGCAGCGGACCACGGGAAAGAGGGTGCCAAGGATTTGGAGTATATACCCCGTTGTTGGTTGGGTTGGGAACTTGGGAGTTGGGAGTTGGGAGTTGGGAGTTGGGAAGTTGGGAGTTGGGAGTTGGGAGTTGGGAGTTGGAAGTTGGGAGTTGGGAGTTGGGAGTTGGGAGTTGGGAGTTGGGAGTTGGGACGAAGGTAGGTAGCGTAGAGAACTCGAAGCAAGCACGAGCACCCCCCGTGCTCCTTGGTTTGGCTTCTTTTCGTTCATCAGATCACCCTCACTTCCCAGCTGTCACATCATCTTCAGCGCAGGTGCGTGTGGTGCACTTCAAGACGGGGGGCAGTCATATAACATCATGCCGTGGTTGGATGTAGAAAAGCTCCTCGTTGTTTTGACACACGGGAAGGCAAGATGCCACGATCATAAAGAGCTACCCAACATTCCCCAGGGACAACACCATCCCGCTCCTCAGGCCTCACAAATCCCTCGCCAACCCCCTCTTATAAGCCTCCAACGCCCTCTCCCTCGCCCCCGAATGCTCCACAATCCCCCTCGGATACCCCCTCTCCTCCAACCTCCTCTTCACCTCCTCACTCCCTGCGCGTCCATAAGGATCATGCACCTCCCCACCCTTCCCCCCCTTTAGGTCTTTCAACTCCCCCACCCACCTCTTGATATACTCGCCCTCCGGATCAAACTTCTCGCTCTGCAGCAGCGGGTTAAACACCCTGAAATACGGCTGCGGATCCACGCCCACCGAGGCAGCGAACCCCCACCCCCCGTTGTTGGAGGCAAAGTCGCCGTCGATCAGGTGCTCCATGAAGTAGCGCTCGCCCATGCGCCAGTCGACCAGCAGGTCTTTGGCGAGGAAGGAGGCGACGATCATGCGCAGACGGTTGTGCATGGAGCCTGTGGCGAGGACTTGGCGCATGGCGGCGTCGATGAGGGGGAAGCCGGTGCGTCCCTGGGTCCAGGCGTGGAAGTGGTCGAGGTTGTAGGACCATTCGATGTTGGAGTAGGTGGGTTTGAAGGGTTTGTTCATGCTTTGATGGGGGGTGTTAGTGGGAGTTGGATACATGTACCTTGTGGCAGGGGAGGAGGGAAGGGAAGGGGAGGGAAGACGTACCAGATGTAGGGCCAGTGGACTAAGACATGCTTGTAGAACTCTCTCCATGCCACTTCCGAAATCCACCTCTGAATCCCCTCGTTCCCGCCATTCAGCTTCTTGGTATTGTTCCTATCCCTCGCCGTGCGTATCGCCGTCCTCGCGCTCAGCGTCCCCGAAGCAAAGTGCACTGACAGGTTACTCGTCCCCTGCTTGGCCGGGATATCTCTCCTCTCTGCGTACTTGCCGATATCCTCGTCGCAGAACTTCTCCAGCCTTTTGACCGCTTCGTGCTCTCCTGCTGGCCACAAAGCCCGGTACCGGATTTTCTCGTCATCTCGCAGTCTTTTGCCCTCTGGAGCCTCAGGTATGGGGCAGTTGAAGAGGTGGCTGAACTTGTCTCGCGTGCCGGGAGGATTTGATTCTGGCTTTTCGTAGATCTCCAGACACTCCGGGTTCTCTTCCACATGCTTGATCCATGCTCGAAACCAAGGGCTGTAAACGGCGTATTGTCCTCCGCTTCCACTTTTCAGTGCTCCTGGCATAACAACACAGGTATCATGTACCACATCCGCCACCATTTTCTCACCCTTCTCCCCCTCCGCCGCCAACAACTTGACAAGCCTAGCCTCCCTCCTCAACTCATCAACCTCATACTCCATCGCACAAAACAAATGACTAGCTCCCCAGCCCTCCATCAACTCCCTGATCCTGTTCGGCACCTCTTTGCGTCTCTCCACGGTCTCCACCCACAACGGAATTCCCAACTCTTCCAAGTTCCTCTTCAGCACTTCCAACGTCCTCAGCATGAAGTCCACCCTTATAGGAGCCCTCAGATGCGCCTCCAGATCCTCCGGACTCAACACATAAAGACAGATCAAGGGCACCCCCGCCTCCTTAGCTTTCTGACTGGCTAGCCAGAGAGAGCGGTTATCGTGCAGCCGGAGATCCATTTTGAACCAGTGGACTACCGCTTGGCGGACTGGTAAGGACTTGCGGAGGGCGGCGGTCTCAGCTAGCGCGGCATAGAGGGTTTCGATGGGCCGGGGGAGCTCATTGTTGTTGTAGGCTTGGGCTCGCGCGTTGGACATTTCGTGCGGGTAGAACTTGCGGAGGACGATGCCGTGGGTTTCGGAGTCCTTGTAGAAGGGGTGTGGTGTGCGGAGGGGGTCCGAGGAGGTGTTGGGGTTGGTGGGAGGAGCATCCGTGGTGGTCTTGCGCTTCTTGTCGGTTGATGGGTCGCCGTTGATGCGTGAGGTTTGAGGTGGCGCTGAGGCCTTGCGCTTGGAGGGAGCCATAGTTGATTTGGATTTCTGAAAGATGGTGGTTGATGGGAAGAAGACGCTTGTCTTTGATGTCAAGATGCGGATGGTGCGAAACATGGAGTTGTATGAGAAAAAGCAGAAAGGAAACAAAAAATCACTTTGGCTTCACCATTGCGACAGCCACAGGAGAACTACTTTTGTGATGGGCGTGTGATTGGAAGGGCGATGCTTTGTGCAGTCTGATCGCTCGATCTCTGCGGTACGTCATGGTGTTGTTGAATCGAGACGGATCGCGCCCCTTCCGTTCCAGTTGCTTTGTTAGCGCATCTCCAGCGGCGGGATCTCCAAATGCAGGGACATGCGGGTTTCCATGGCAATTTTGGGACGAACGAAAACAACGAGGATGGAGAGGCAACTCAACAGGATCCGTCTGAAGCATTCATTGGTAGGAACTTTCCTCTCTGCTATCGACTGCCTTGCAAACGGACTCCCCTCTCAACATGTCAGCACATATCACAAAACAAAACATGGCAGCCCCTTGGGAAGTTTAAGAAATACATCCCAAGGGAACTGGACTTCCAGACCGTGGAAACACAATGATAATGACAGCATGTAAGACTCGTATCTGTACCATGACGAATCACTCGCTCGTCACAGCCTTTCAAAGCCTCGATCTCAATCTGCGGCATGGAAGCTATCAAGGTAGCTCCAGAATCCCCAGCCTCGAGTATTGTAACCCGGGGAGACTTGTCTAGCCGGGGGATGTGTGTATTGTGGTGTATTGTTCAATGTCACGGTCGGGTTGGATTCGGTGGAATATCACGATCGGATGTGAAATGTTCGGTGTTGGTTGAGGAAGGAATCGGTGGACGGACGGTATGTGGACGGAAATTCGTTCAGATCATCAATGCCAGTGTATTTTTTCCGAATGAGAAACAATATCCTTCTGACGCCATTGAGCCTTTGTCAATCAAAGATGCATTTCCGCAAATCCCAGAGTTTCCCAACCCAATGTCGTGGTCCCGCTGCCAGTAGTTGTTCGTCCCAAGTCGCGTGCCTGTTTTCCCACAGGTCGTTCCTTGTGTCCAGATCGATCATGCCGGATATTGTCTCTGAATTGTTGGGGGTATCATATCAGCAAAACTGCTCTTCGGTCGAGATTGATTGTCGATCTGGTTTCGAGTCTCCGTACCATTTCAGAAAAGGCACTTAGCGCACGGGGTTCCAGACGGCCTTGAGGAGACCATCGCGCTGGGCAAGGCGGTTGAGGGAGTCGTCAGACTCGCCCATGGCGCGAACGAAGCCGGAGAGGGCGTAGATGATGTTCTCGCCCTGGATGGCACGGCCGTTCTCGTCGACCTTGGCGATGGTGATCTGGCAAGAACCGTGGTCCTTGGACTTGATGATGCGGCCCGTCGCAGAGCACTTGCGGGGGACGTAACTATCTCTCCATTAGCATTTCACAAGAGACAAAAAATCAACATGGGGGCAGCACATACAGGTCGACAATTTCGCCGCGATCGTTCTCCATTTTGGCTGTCTTTGGGGGTGCTGAGACTGCGGTTGGGGGGTGTGTGATCTGGTGACGAGGAGCGGGCAACAAGCGCAGAATTTCCGACTTGGTCAACTTGAATTTCGACACAAAAAACGCAGTTTGGTGTGCAAGCCCCAAATGTGGGCTGCCAGTGGTTGTGCACGGACGTTTCTGGACACTTTATGTGGCTAGTGTCTGTCACTGGGTGTGGCTGTGGTCTAGATTTCCAGCTCACAAGTACCTTTGTACCTGCACTAACAACAACGCCTGCACTGTCAGCTGATAGCGCGCTGTGGTCGCGATCTTGGTCCCTGCAAAATGGAAGCCGTAGAGGTTCCCATCCTCGTCGCCTTCCTGCTTTGGTTCGCGCGGCGCATCAAGTCGCCAAGTTGCCCCGAGCGTCCATCACCAACTGAACCGAAATCAATAGGTTGCGCCATTGCTTACTCGACTGGTCACATATGGAGGAGGCTTGGTACTCTTCCCATTAATCACCAGTTCGAATGGCGCATAATGACACGATAGACATCATCTCCTCGTCGCCCGAGTTCCCAGACATCGGCGCTCTAGTCGCAAAGGCACCACCAAAGAAACCAGCACTGCGGACCGGTAGTAATGCCGCACCCATTCCTAGCGATGCAGTCCGGCTCGGAAACTTCACAAGTGCTGCTAGCATCTGGCGCCTGTCGCAGGTCGTGGAGGAAGAAAAGCCTGCACAAAAGTCGCCACCTCAGCCAACAAAGGAGACTCCGACGATGGCAACATCAGTGTTGACAGTAGCGGTTGAAGTGTCAACAACAACAACGACCACCGTGTCTGAGAACAAGCCAGCAAAGAAACCCAGGAAGCCGAGGAAAAAGAAGGACGAGACAACAGCCACCGACGAAAATGCACCACCTAAACCACCAGCAAGAAGGGGGAGGCCACCCAAGCAAAAGGACGCCGATGGACAGTCTGCCTTACCCAAGTCCAAGGTCACGAAACCACCAGCGGCAAAACCACGGGCTTCAAGGAAGAAAGCTGAGACGGTGAGCAAGCATTTTGCCGCTTCTGCCCATGCTTCTACGGCCGATGCTCCTGTCCCAGAGGAGCCCTCGAAAGCTCCCGCTGCGCCGAAGCCTCCCAAGCCTGTCCCTGTACCTGTACGGATCGAAGATGAGCCAGTAGACCTAGAACCGGCAGTAAGAAGAAGACTGGATTGGACGCCACCGCCAGATGACAGACCACCACCAGCTGCCGGTAACTCGTCTACTGTCAAGGAGTTACCGTCCTCTACGACTGCCCATACCGAACCACCAGTGGCATTTGGAAAGCTCTTGGATACATACGGCTGTAAACCAGAGAATGATCAGCCCAGTCAAGTCACTAAAGTTGATGTTCTCGGGAAGAGGAAACTGATTGAGATGGTCGCTACCGCTACGACTACGACTACTACAACAGACAAACCCACAAGTCCAGAGACATCCCCAACCAAGCCCAAAGCCCCCAAGAAAAAGCCACGCACAATCACCGACCTAGCAACGGCCGCCTACCGAATACAAGACCCAGTCGACGATTCCGCATCTACTGTGACATCGAAACAAGACACTCTCCTAGGCTACATTGACGTCGAGGACGACAAGGCTGCTACCAAACCAAGTGGCGCCAAGACAAAGGCCGCCTCCAAGAAGCCAACAAAGCCCCGGGTCTCCAAGAAGAAACCCGAGCCTCGCAGACAGCTGTTGCTCTCTCCCAAGAGCGCACTCAGGCAGGTCTCTGGTCAGGATTTCGTCTTTGGCACTTCAAGCCAGCTAGTGACGGAAGACACTGACCTCCTTCGTGCTTTGCACGAGTCGATGAAGACGGCGGGAAACGCGCCGGATAGCGATCCCTTTGCGTCGAGCCCGGTCAAGTTCAGCAATCTTGCGAGCAGGCGCAAGACGGGGAACAACAAGCTTTGGAAGGTGGGGGCTAGGGATGAGGATGGGGACTTGTTGGATTTGGAGGTCTTTGACTTGACTGAAGCTGTGGAGGTGCCCGAAGATCTGTTACAACAAGCTCACAGACCGTCTGTTGGTGTGCCCGAAGATGCGAAGCCTGGAGAACGAGTCGAGCGCAAGACGAAAAGAGCAATCGAAATATTCTCATCCGATCCTGTTGTCCCCGAACGGCCCACGGTTACGAGACCCCAGACTCAGATCAGTACCCTTTCAACAAAGGGAAAAGAATCAGTTCTCCATACTACGAAGCCTCCACCGCCAAATCCCGTTGCCCCTCCGCGAGCGAGGACACCTCAAAGAGTACGTTCGCCATCCCGAGAGAGTTCTTCTTCTCGACTATGGAGTCCTCGAACAAAAACACCTCCAAGACCGACCACACCTCCACGAGCAAGCGCTGTGCTCGACTTCGATTTCGACTTCGACGACTACGAACCACCACCAAGTAACCAAGAACACTACCGGCTCCTCGAGCAGTCTCAGAAGACCAGCCCCTCAAAGACGCAGCAGCAGAAACAGCAGAAAACCCAGCAGCAGCAGCAGCAGCAGCAGCAGCAAAAGATGGACCCTCCACCCCGCCCAAAGTACGAGCTCTTTACCGACGCCCAACTGAGCCGAGAGATCGCTTCCTACGGATTCAAGCCGATCAAGAAGCGTGCGGCTATGATTACTCTCCTTGAACAATGCTGGGAAAGCAAGACGGGGGCAGCCACAGGCACAAGCACGGGGTTAGGTAACAGTAAATTGCAAGAAGGGAAGGGGAGTTTAGAGCCCGCTCACCGATCCGTGGGTCCTATTTCAGTATCTCCGAACCGTGGGAGGGGCCAAACGATGAAAGGAGCAGATATGCATGAAGCAGAAGCAGGAATAAAAATAGCTGCGCCGGCGGCGAAAAGACCAAGGGGACGGCCGAAGAAGAATGAGGCTGCATCTACGTCTCCTTCGCGCACCACCACGGACAAACCACCAAAAGCAGCAGCTGCAGGAGCAGCACACCGAACAGCAGCAGCATCAACATCAACAACTGCACCATTACCCGTGCTCTCCGCATCAACCCCCAAGCGCCAGCGCCGCAACTCCAAATCCCCAATCCGCCCCCGCCCAACCATCCTCGAAATCCCCGACTCCGATATCGACGCCTCCGATTCCGATCCGTTCGCCTCCTCCCCGCCCGCCTCCTCACCCGATGCCTCCCCCTCCCCCTCCGCATCCCAACTCTTCTCCACCCCCGATAAGCACCAAGACCACGAACACGATCCGGCAGAAATGTCCCTCCTAACAGAGTGCGAGGAGTCTCTCTTGGACATCGCCTCCACGCCCTCCGAAGCTGACTTGTTCAAACACATAACCGAAGCCATCACCACCGCTCCTCGCACCACCAACCCTTCCGAGCCCTCTTGGCACGAGAAGATCCTCATGTACGACCCCATTATTTTGGAAGATCTGACGGCGTGGTTGAATACGGCCCGAAAGGGACTGGATAGAGTTGGGTGGGAAGGAGAGACGGGCACGGAGGAGGTAAGGAGGTGGTGTGAAAGTAAGGGCGTGGGGTGGGTGTGGAGGGAGGGGAATAGGGGGCAGGTGAGGAAGAGGTTCTAAGGGGATGGGGGCACATGGGGGGAGGTTTGCGTTGGTTGAAGGAAGGGGAGCGGGACGATGAGGGTTATGATGTTTTTTTTTCGGCGGACTGCCGGACCCACAGCTCCGATCGTACCGGGACCGCTGGTCAGGTTAATGCAGCTGTCGACGACATTTGCAAATAAATGGGAACTTGTTGCTGATATTAAGATGCAGGCTATGCAAACTGGACTCGTTTCTTCCCGCAGGCTACGCTGCATGTTGGAAAGTTTTATTCCATGCATATACGTATGTCCCGTTCCATGTGTCTTCAAGCCCGGTCCTGCGAGTGTTATTAAATATCGGACTTCCGGCATGGCTGGCTCCCTTAAAAGTGTACACTCTGGCCTTGTTGAGAAACTAAAATATGGTTCCTCCATTTATCTGGCCCTTTCTTTCTTCTTTTCCTTCTTTTTTTGTTCCACTACCTAGTACATATAAACACCTTCGAACCCAGAGACCCTATCGCATAACGTTCATTATCAACAACTACCTTACCTTAACCAACTGCGGATATTCCGAAAAAAAAACCACAACAATGTCGCCGTTATTCTTTCTATCATGGTTTCTGTTGGCCATGGTGCCAACGGCAACCGGAAATATCGAAATGACCATCACTCGGATGGTACCAGTGGTCGAAACGGTCCCGGATCCCACGTCGTCCCCCTCAGTCGCAGAGTTCTTGATCGATGGAGACAAGTCGGTTCCTCTCAGACTGACCACTATCACCTATCTCGATGCCGAGAACTCTACCACCGTGGTGCCTGTTATGACTCTATCGAAGACCGAGGTGGATGAGATCATCCAACAGTCCGTTATCGTCTTGACCGTTCCTGGCCCCCTTGCTCCCGAGGCTACGAGCTCAAGCAGCAGCCAACGTGGTGTTCACTATAACACCATCGTTGAAACAATCTACGACGAGCCTTCCCCGACTACATCCTCGAGCAGCGAGCCCGGCCCCGTGACTGTCTACGAAACGGTTGTCATCAGCCCGAGTGCATCGAGCACATCTTCCACATCCTCGAGCAGCGAGCCCGGCCCCGTGACTGTCTACGAAACGGTTGTCCTCAGCCCGAGTGCATCGAGCACATATTCCACATCCTCGACTTCGTCTGCTGGACATGACGGTGTCATCACAGTTATCTCAACGATATACGCTCAGGCCGAGCCCAGTTCGTCCAACTCGTCGACCACCAGCCAAGATGCTCCCAGCGTTGTCACGAGCCTCGTAACCGTGTATCGTGATGATGCCACCACCACCACCAGCACGTCCTCCTCGTCCACCTCTACTACGTCGTCGACAACCAGCGAGCAAGGTCCTATCGTCGTCGTTACGTCCGTCTACACGATGTACCCCAGCACGTCAACCTCGACCTCGTCCTTGTCCTCTTCCTCGTCGTCCTCCTCCTCCTCCTCCATGCTGCAACCGGAGCCTAGCACCCAGTACATCACGGTTGTTTCAACCCAGTCCGCCAAACCCAATGTCGTCGTCGTGGAACCTAAGGAGTCCTCCCAGCTGGAGCCTAGCACCCAGGTCGTCACGATTATCTCAACTCAGTCCGGCAAAACCGAAACCGAAACCGAAATCATTGTCGTACAACCCAAGGAATCCTCCCAACCTGATCCTAGCACCCAGTTCGTCACGGTTGTCTCTACCCAATCTGTTAAACCCGAGATCATTGTCGTGGAACCTAAGGAATCTACTCAACCGGAGCCTAGCACCCAGTACATCACGGTTGTCTCAACCCAGTCCGCCAACCCTAGTATCGTTATCGTGCAACCCAAGGAATCCGCCCAACCGGATGATCCTAGCACCCAGCTCGTCACGGTTGTCTCTACCCAATCCACCAAACCCGAGATCATTGTCGTGGAACCCAAGGAATCCTCCCAACCTGATCCTAGCACCCAGCTCGTCACAATAATCTCAGGAACCCAAACCGCGAAACCGGACACGGTGATTGTCAAGCCCAAGGAATCCACTCAACCGGATCCTAGCACCCAGCTCGTCACGGTTGTCTCAACTCAGTCCGCGAAACCGGACACGGTGATTATTGTCAAGCCCAAGGAAGAAACCACTTCCGTCGTGACCAAAAAAGTGGAAACTACTTCCGTCCTGACTGCCCACGTAACCAAAACCAAGCTTCTCACAAGCACCCAGTGGATCAAGCCCACGCAACCCGCCACAACCCCCAGCACGGTCGTGGTCGTTGTGACGGTCTCCAACGCCCACCCCTTCGGCGTCGGGGCCTCACATACCCCCGCCAATTATTACGACCACAACGATGCTCCTGCGGACGGTGACCCCGGCGGCCTTCGGTGGGCCCAGGGTGTGCATACAAACCCGCAAGACCTGACGGCGCAAGTTGAGCATCCGAAGCCGCCTACTTGGCCTACTTGGGATGCTAATGGGCAAATCATGCGGCGCGAATTTGTAGCTCCTTGGTTGACCGGACATCAGGAGGTGACAGGGGCTATGGCTACGATATCGTCTGTGATGGAGGAGGAGGTGGTGTTGAAAGACTGGAACGTCCAAACAAGGAAATTCAGGGACCCGAAACACAAGTGGACCACCCTCTCTGGAACCAGAAAACCGCCTTTCCCTACGTTCGGTCCCCCCCTTACTTGGGGAGAAAATAGAGATAAATGGCCGCCACAGGTTAAGAAAACAACCATCACCGGGACCCGCAAGCCGCCGTCCACCAAAGACACCTTGACAACCGCTCCCAATTCCGAGCCCAGCCAAGAGGCACTGGTCCTGACAGTCAATACCTCGTATAGCACCACCCGTACCCTCCTGACCCACGGCCATCGGATTCGCAACAACCAACCTTCGGACCTCCAACACGAAGCCCACAACAACACCCTCCTCCCTACCTCTACCTCTACCTCTACTGCCCTTGTGCCCTCCCAGCACAAGGACGCCGAAGCCCCTGCCCCTGCCCCTGTCCTCGACCTGGAACCCAAGACGAGCGAGAACAACTCACAGAACCAAAATGTGGACCATGCGAAGACGGGCTTCTGGGATGGTCTCAAGCACGCATTTTGCTTTCTTGATGTTTTCTGTGATGACGATAGCAGCGAGCGCTGGAAGCAAGGGGAGCAAGCACTGCAATCGCAGATGATGGTCAACATGCCCCTGAAGCCGGACCCTGGCCCTCCTTCTTCGATGTCCTCCACTACCTCTACCTCTACTTCTAGCGTGCCTACCGACGCTGAGTCTGAGTCTGAGTCTGAGTCTGAGTCTGAGTCTGAGTCTACCGCAGGCGTCCCTCCTGCCCCTGCCACTGCCCCTGCCACTGCCACTGCCACTGCCACTGCCACTGCCACTGCCCTTGACGACCTGGAAGAACCCAATATCAATTATATAAAAAGGAGCGAGAACAACGAGAACAACAAGGCCTCAAACATGAACACTGATCAAGAACATGCCAAGTCAGCCAACTCCGGCTTCTGGGATGACGTCGGGCAAGGCGTCAGGAATTTCTTTTCGGGGGATTTCTGGGAGGGTGTCGGGGAGGGGATCAAGAATTTCTTTACGAACGGGCCACATAATGAACCAGCAGCCAATGTGAAGAAGAGGAGCGAGAACAACGAGAACAACAAGGCCGAAAACATGAACACTAATCAAGAACATGCCAAGTCAGCCAACTCCGGCTTCTGGGATGACGTCGGGCAAGGCGTCAGGAATTTCTTCTCGAAAAACTTCTGGGAGGGTGTCGGGGAGGGGATCAAGAATTTCTTTACGAACGGGGGACATAGAGAGGGGGGGACATGAATGAATGAATGAATAATACTGTAGGAATCTGAAGAGAAGAGAAGCGCGGACCACCCTTCCGTCGGGCCTTCGGGCCTTGGATGGCTAGTAGAGGTAAGGTAGAGGTAGAGGTAGAGGTAGAGGTAGAGGTAGAGGTAGAGGTAGAGGTAGCTTGAGCCTTACCGGGCACTGGGGCGTCTGAGTCTGAGTCTGAGTCTGAGTCTGAGTCTGCCAAAGGCGAAATTGAGACTGAGACTGAGATCATGATGGGGGTTGGTATGTCTGATTTGGGGGCTAGTGGGGAGGCTGGTTCGTGTAGGTAGGGACTTGGGGACTTGGGGACTTGGGAACTTTGGCGGGATGTAAATGAAATGCTGTGATTAATTTGGACATAGACTCTGTGACTTGCTTGGTTTTTTTTTTCGTTTTGGTTTTGGGAAGGACGATGAGGACTGGAGGTGCTCTGACTTTGATGTTGACGAAAGAAGATTGGATAATCAGGAGGGAGATTGATTACCTAGGAATAAGCTCAAGCGTAGCGAGAATGGTTTTGGAATATGTGACCCATACACTACATGTACTTTGATGTGGGCTTAGAATAGGTACTTATAGAAGACTGTTATTCCTCCTCACACAAAGACGGAAAGCCAGCACACTGGCAGTGTGATCTTGTTGACATTTTGATTTCATGTTGCTAAACACGCTATGCTACCTCAACCAAATGCTCTACAATACAGTTGATTAGAATTAGGCGTAGCTGCCTGTGGATTAAAGACACTTCCATGTTGTTCCACAATATCGGGCGTTGAGATATTCCTTGTGCCATGCGCGGTCAGAACCTTTCAAGTACTACTTGACGACGTCTTTGTACTCTGGATATCAATCATCTGTCAGATCAATCTCGATCTTTCCGTTTTCCAACCGGCGTTGCTTGTAGCGGGCAGCGAATAGAGCAGCGTCCATGGGGGCTTCTCGCTTGATACCTCGGGAGGCATCGTTCTCGGGCTTGATGCGCTGTGGTGGGACAGAGAACGGTTAACCCATCGTGTTTTTTTTTCCTTTTTATTGTTTCGGAACGGAACAGTAGACCTGCAAGTTATAGTAGAAATGCTTACCTTGTACTCTTCCACGGCATCGATAACTTCGTCGGGTACAGGGGTCGGGCGAGAGACGATGGCTTCCTGAATGAGACCCTCTACAACATTGTACAGTATAAGCAGCAAGTTCGACGAAACAGTACGATGGAGTTGAGACTTACCCATGGTTCGGTAACGGAACTCAAAGACGGCGATGGGTCGGTAACGGGGGTCGACAAAGTCTGCTATGCGAATCGGGCCAGGCTGCGCCATTGGTTCAGACTCGAAGCTAAATTGGCACCGGTAAGCTAGACGCTCGCAGGTGTTCGTACTTGACCGTGTGTGCTCTTACCTGACCTTGCTGTCAACGGCTTTACCCTTCAAGTCCTTCTCATGTACTGAATGAATGAGGGTAGGGCCATCTTTGTCAAAAGGAGCTTGAAGACGGCCTGTGTCGACCTTGAGAAAAAGTTTGACAAGAAGCGTGCCGTACTCCTTGGCTTTCTCAGCTTGAGTACCGTTCCCTCCTTCGACTGAACATGATGATGGATTAGCATTGGCAAACACATTCATCCAGGGTAAGCACCGCACACTGCACTTACGAACATCAAGGCTTCCGAAGCGAAATTGGTGTTTCTTCCAGCCCGCGGCTTGACTACCAGACGTACAATAGTCTCTTCTGTCCCGGGTACCACTAGAGACTGGCTTCGTCCCAGTGCAGAAACCGTCCACGACACATGTGTAATGGATGCGCGGCCCTGTGCTGAAATCACGACAGTTCGTCATATCAAAGATGAAGGCAAAGGGCTTGCCGGGCTTGGCCTCGATGTACTTCAGGACGTAGGGATCTCCATGGCGGCGGCGCCGGTGGGTCTGCGGAATGCGGTGAAAGCTGATCTCTTCGGCGCGCGACTCAACATCCTCTGGATGGGCGTCGTATTCGTGCGCACGCTGGCCGTCGACCTCGACGGTAACCTCAAGCCCCGGAAGGCAGGTGAGGATTGCCATGTTCGGTTACAGTTGTGCGCTGTTCGTCTTCGTCTCAGTTTGAGAAAAGAATTTGGGAGAGTGGGTGTAGGAGAAAAGAGACCAGACATCGAAGCGATATTCGTCTGGGCTTTAAATGCCCAGTTCAAAAAATGCGGGGTGCCCAGTCTTGTAAGAAAGTGAAGGAAGGGCAGTGAATGGAACTCAAAGCAGTGAAGGGACGTACGCCTGGGCAGTGAATGGCGCGGCTGCGCAAAGGCGCCAGGACGGAAGGCGCGACTGGAAGGAACGACGGGACGGGGTTCTGGTCGCGGCAGGTTCACGAAAGCACGTGAGTCCGGAATAAGCTCCTGCGGCACTGCATGAACTCAAAACCGTAGGTTTCGCCCATAGGAGTGGGCTGTGACCGTCTTAGGCTATTGGCTTCCATCTGGACTCGCTGGAGCTCGACAGCTCGTGTCTCAGATGTTCAATCTCGCGATCTTTGTTGTGGAGCGTCGACGTCAACACCTGGATGTGGTTGCTCATGCATTGATGTCCGGAGATGGCTGTAAAAAGTCGATACCGATCTTTTGCGCTTCGGCCTTTTTGTATTAGAAAGTATGTGGTGGTAGCATGGATCAGGGCTGAGAAGAAACATAGAGACCGTGTTCCCAGATTTATGTAAAAAGGCGTCAAGATCACAGACGTCGTCAAGTAAGGTGAATTATTGTGGCTATATATCGGGACCGGTTTCTCTGAGACCGTATGGTCGTATGTAGATGGCTCATGGCCGTGGTTGCCGTTTATGCTGGCCAGCATCCGTCATGTTGTAGACGAAAACCTAGATTCCAATCGGCAGATTTGTAATGCGATGACAGGCGAGGCAGCGGATGTTGTTAGGTAATTTGAGCAGCGATGCATATAAAGCAAAGCAAAGCAAACATTGGGTGGTGGATTTGCTTTGCTTTGGTATAGACGGAGCAAAGACTTGTTTGTTTTATATTGCCTAGGTTTGGTTGATTCCAGTGGAGGTTTGCTTTGCTTCATTGTTTACCTGCTACTTTGTTGTATTTGGTTTATCTGCGTTGCTGAATTCGAGCGTGAAATGGGCATTGAACACCGATATCTAGCGTGGGTATCTGCCTACATCTATTAAAGCACAATGTCATACCATACCGGTCCTTCCCAGCCTTGCGGATAGGCTACATGTAGTCTCCGTGGACAGCTTCACGTCGGCATCAAAGGCCAAATATTCCCGTTGCTGTGTGCGACCACATTCCTTCTTCAAGTACTCCTTGACAACGTCTGGATACCATAGATAGGTAGGCATCAATCCTCCGTCAGGTCAATCTCGACCTTTCCGTTCCCCAAGCGGCGTAACTTGTAGCAGACCGGAAGATGGGTCGAGTCCACGAGTTCTCTTTTAATACCGCGTTCGATCTCTGGCTCCGGTTTGATACCGCGTGTGTTCTCTGGATCGGGTTTGATAGGGACAAAGTGCTGCTGGGAGACATGAAGCGGTCAGTACTCTGCTTCTACACTGGTAAACTTGGCTACTAGACTTGGAGTGGCTCACCTGGTGCTCGATGAATTGATCGTCCTCATTGGCAGGGCGTGGAACGATGCCCTCGCGCATAAGGCCCTCTACGATGACGGGTAAGTAAAGAACCGGCTGGGGGATGCAATACGGAAAGGTGGCGCTGTAGAGTCAACCTACCCATGGTTCGGTATCTGAACTCGAAGATCGCAAAAGGTCGTCTATCTAGATCAACCAATTCGAATTCGGTGAGTGTCCGTGAACAAGAAATAGGTTCAGAGTTGAAGCTAGATTTTTGAACGTAAGCCCAGTCCTCTAGTGAAGTTGCAAATGCGGTAGAAATAGTGACTTACTGGACCATGCTGTCCACCGATCTTCCCTTCAACGCTTCCTCGGAGACAGACTGGACAGGAACGGGGCCGTGCAAAGCCTTCCTGGGTACCGTGCGACATGAGTTAATGGCATGCCATAACTTGACGAGCAGTGTGCCATATTCCCGATCTCCCTGTTTCTCATCTCCTCCTTCCACTATAACAACTGAGAGTCAGCTCGGTAAAGACTGACAATAGTTTCAGGTAAATACGATCTCGCGCGGGGTAGTAAGGTGTTGATCTTACCTAGCTCGAGGGTGGAAAATTGGAACTTGTGGCGTGTCCAGCCCGACTCATTGTCACCAGACCTGAAAGAGTATTTCGTTTTCTTGGTGCCGCCGACAAGCCCGCGGTAATTGGTAGGAACCCCGTCCAGAAAACATTTGTATGTGACCTGGTGCTTCTTGCCATCGGGGCTTGGGATGAAGAAGTTTCTTGAATCCAGTCTAAATGCAAAAGGCTTTCCTGGCTTAGATTCGATGTACTTGATAGTGTATGGGGAACCTTGGAGACGCAGCTGTGGGATCGAGTGGAAATCGATTTCTTTGGCGCACGCTTCAACCTCATCCGCAGGGGCATCGTACTCTTGCGCGCGCTGACCATCAACTGCGACGGTAACCTCGAGCCCCGGATAGCAGGCGAGGATTGCCATTATTGGCTGAAGCCGTGTTGGTGGTTAAGTTGCTCTCAAGAGAAACAGGCAGATAGGTCCCAGGTCGTGCTGGATGCTTCGGGTGTCGGGAACGATGGCGATTGGGGGACAATTGGCGATGAACGAGTCCAATTGCGCGTCGCCTCCAGACACACGGAACGACAGGGATCTGGCCACGGTAGGTTCACGAAAGCACGTGTGTCGGGTTTCGCGACCAATCCCAGGGCCACTGCAAGAACTAATGCACTTTGAAACCATGATCATGTTGGGATCAATAATGGGGAAAATGGTTGATTGGCGGCTTGGTTGGTTGAAGAGGAGATGGCTGGCCAGGACCACCTTAAATATACCGAGAATAGAAAATCAGGGTGGGGTACGACTTCCAACACGTTACAACCTGAAGCCAAAGCGCACTTGCACCAAAAAGGGAAATGGAAACAAACCCAGACTTCCATTGTCCGTTGTGGTTCATAATAACTGACTGTTCGCAACAGCAAAAAACTTGTGAAATGGGAACCAAGACAAGAAAGAAATGCAACAGTTCATCAGTGCGATGCAGTAAAATGAGTACTAATCCCGACGAATCGAGTTACAAAGGCAAAGAAGGAGGAGGGCGTATCATCCCAAGTTACCTAGGTAGGTAAATGCCTGAAGGCCCTTTCCGAGGAGGATTAATAAAAAAGCCTTCTTAAGCTGGCCAACCAATCTCGCCCTCATCCTCTACAGATGGCAGCGGCGACGACTCTGGGAATCGCCCTGCTGCCCCCCGGGCCTCACGGTCAGGACGGTCACTGTAGGCGTGATCAACCAACCCTCTGGGTTCGCGAGAACTGATTCTCGCACGGACTCCTCTCCCTCTTCCTCCTCCTCGTCGCCATCGTCGGAAAACGGATGGTACTGCGGGACGCCGTCGGTTGAGTCACGGAAGGTGTCGTAGAAAAGGGGGGGATGGTTCAAGTTGAGGGCTGGGAGGGACTCGTATGTTATTTCAACGACAGATATCGAGGGCTTGTTTTAGCGTTGCTTGATACATACTATAGGAGTATCAAGGGTAAGCAGAATGTTGTGTGCTTTGAGCTTGACATGTGTACCTATATCTCCGTAGGGATTTAGCTTTGGAGATGGACAAGTTCAAGCCCTGTGGACAGCTTCACGCCGTCATCAAAAGCCGTCCCATCACTGCCGTGCCACCGAACCCCCCACCCCACCACCACCACCGACCCCATCCACCGCCGTAACGAACTTGACGCTCTTCCTCCTCTCTTTATCCCCCCTCTCACCTCGACCTCCTCCATCCCCTTTGCTTCCCTCCCCGTGTACACCATGTCCAGCAAGACCACCACTCATCCAGGCCCCAATCCTCCCCGGACTAGAGCTCAGTATCCCCGTCACGCTATGACTCTGAGATCCAGACCCCTGCGAGCCATGCGAAGTCTGCGAATGTGAGTGATGAGCTTGTATTCCACCTCCCGGTCCGATCCCAAATGCCAGGCCCGTCTCCCTGACGTTTTCTACTGCTCTGCTTTGTGCCACGGGAAGGGTGTCGTCTGTGCTGCTAAGTAATCTGCCACCTGACTCGCTGGTACCAGTAGCAGAGGCGAGAGCAGAGAGAGCTGGGGGTCCGAGATCGACGTATCCTCGATCGGCGGCTGAGCCAAGGAGGGAGGAGTCGCCATGGCCAGTGAGGCTGGAATGACCACTGGCAGAGAAGACGGGTGTCTTGTTACCGGCTGAGAACACGGGTGTCTTATTACCGCCTGAGAACACGGGTGTCTTGTTGCCTCCAGAGAAGACTGGTGTCTTGCTCCCTGCCGAACGACTGTAACTGCTGGCAGCGGCAGCCTCTCGCTCCCTCTCGCGCGCCGTCCCCGCCCGGCTCGGAACTTCAGTCATCATCTCGCCCATTCTGGAGGCCATACCGTGTCCATGTCCTCCCGTATCGGTTCCAGTACCTCGCGTCCCGCCCCAAGGCAGCCTCATCGGGCCAGGTAGACAGACGTGCCCGCATCCATCTAGCGGACAGAATCCACCACTCGAGGCCAGTTCGGCAGCTGGGTCGTCGTTATCAACTGGTCCATCAACATACATGGCCGAGTCCCGCTCAGCCTCAAACGCTGCGTGCCAAGCCTGCATACAGGAGGAGTGGCCTCCGTGCCCGCAGACGGGGCAGAGCCACCATGTTGCGATGGGCTGGTATTCATCTTCTCCTTCCCGGTCAGGCTGGAGGGAGGAGATGGTTGATTCCGAGGAAGAAGGGATGAAGGGGGACGAGTCACGATGACCGCAGAGCGCGCATGGGGCGGCTGCAGCTTTACACCGCTTACACGTCCACACTGAGTCCGTCGACGCCTCACTGCGATCCAATTCCCTCGCTTTGTGACAAGAACTGCAAAAGAACCCAATTGACACGCCGTTTTGCGCGGGAGTGAAGATGGCGGAGTAGTTGGTTCCCCAGTCTTTCAGCGGATTCTTCTCCTGATCGCCGGGCATGGACTCAGCAGCGGCGGCGGGCCAGCCTTGCATGCATAATTTTCTGAGAAGAGCCGCTTCGACGAAGAGTTGGAGACTCATGAGGCGGGAGTGATGCTGCCGAAGGATGGCTGCGGCTTGGTAACTGTCGATGACTTCGTCTGATACCAAAGGCTTAAGAAGGAGGACAATGGCCGAAGCGTTCAAGGCGGAAGACTTGGCTTCAAAGGCCAGAGTACGGGATATCAGAGAGTAAGGGTTCAGCGGAGGTGTAGTACTGGAGAAGGAAGGGGGGTTGTGAAGAGGGTAAGGATAGGCGGGATCGGAGGGCCAGGGCAGGTAATCGGTCTCGATTATGTGAGTGGGTTCTGGTTCTGGTTCTTCAGGGAGAGTAGGGGGTTCGTCGGTGATGACGACGGGTGGTGCGGCATGTAAAATGTCATGGTCGTTTTGGGAGGGAAAACTGTCGTCGGTAGTGGATTGGGTGATGGCGTGGTGCTCGTCAGTAAAGGCCGTCATTGCCGTTGTTTCGGTCTCGGTGCGGTTGAGCTGCGGGGGCACGACGAAGCGGGGACGACCGGAGCTGCCCATTTGGATATCGGATGCTCGTTCGGAACCGTCGCTGCCACGGGGGTAGCGAATTTCGGCGAGGGCAGAGCCGCGGATGGGCAGGCCGCCGCTGGACTCGACGGAGCTGGCTATGGCTGTTCCCGTTGTTCCGCCGCCGCGGCGACTACCGGCGGAGACGGAGAGGGCGTGCCCGAAGCTGTCATCAGAGTCATGGCGTAAGACGGGAGGTACGGCGATGGCATTGCCGAGGATTGCTTCGGTGTCGTAGAAATCGTATCCTTCTGTGCTGGCTTGGGTGTGTTGGCTGTTGAAGGAGTTGATGGACAAGGGGACAGATTCGAGACGGCTACGTTTTTGTGGACCGCGAGGTTGGAGTGCAGGGCCAAGGGCAAAACTTGCAGACTCCAGAACTGGCATCAGCTTCTCGGATTCCGTAACAGGCCGGGCAAGCGGCGTCGGTTGGTTTGAGGTACTCTCCAGCTCTTCTGACAGTAACGACCTGGGATTTGCCTTTCGCGGTGTATCTGCCCCATCGGTCTGGACTGACATCTGAAAAGGAGGACCCAGCGCGCGTAGCTTTCCCTCAATCTTTTTTTTCTCGTAGTGATCTAGTCGACGTTCCAAATGGTACTGCCCTCGCCTTCGCAGAACCAGGTCGATCCAGTAAGCGAGAACGCGCCATGACTGGGCAAGTCGGTACTGGTTGACACTATCGGCTGCTCTGGCGTAGTGATCGAGGATAGTCTTGACTCGGTCGGGTAGTGGCTTGCCTCCTTCGACGTATGGCAGCTCCTGGAACAAGACCTCCAAATAGTTGACGGTAAGATATTCGTACACATCGACTTTCGCAGCCGCAGGCAGATGCCCAATGGCCATAGCTTGTTGCGGCTTGTAGATGCCAGTGACCTTGATGGTCTGTTCCAACGATAAGACCTCTTCCGAGCCCGTAGGAGGTGTTGTGCTAAGGTTGGCTGACCTCGTGCTTGGACGCCGCTTTCGCTGAGTGGTCCGTCCTTTGGGGGCCAGGAAACTTCCGAGAACATCATCTTCGGAATCGCTGCGGCTGGCGCCAAACCTGGGAGTGGCAGGACTCGAGCTATAGGAGGGCGCGCCAATGCTGTGGCTGCTGTCGGCATGGAGCATATGGGGTCGCGGACGATGGGAGGGAGCACGCTCGTCTAGAAACATTAGCACGTCTCCCTGTGACGAGAAGGACATGGTCGAGACGGCTTGACGGTCAAGCACCTTGGGCGCAAAGTTGACATCGCACTGCGTAAAGAGACCATCTTGGCCAACGGTCCATAGAAGATACTGATCGTGCCAAAGCAGAGAGTTGGGTGAACTGTCAAACAGCTGGATCTCCCTATACGGCATCGTGGGACGGGCGAGATCCCAAATATGCACCGCATTGATACCAAACGTCTTCTGACTGCTCGCCCCATACGACATGGCGATCTGAGAAGCCCTCTTGGCCTGGGCCGTCGCGGACCATTGCCCAGGTCTCCAGGCAAGAGATGCCACCGGTGCCGGAGTCGAGATAGTCCATTTCGGCTTCTGCCTCTTGTCGGGAACCTTGCCCAAATGCCAGACATGAACCTTGCTATCCCATCCAGCACTGACGAGATGTTCGCCGTCGGGATGCCAGGCAATCGAAGTACATGACTTCTCGTGGGCGTTAATCCTCAACACGGGCGCATGATACTTACGCATGTCCCATTGGAGGACGGTGCCCTGGTCAGTTGAGCAAGCGAAGACAAAGCCATCCTTGGGAGACCAGCGGACCTGGCGCACGCCGTCTGCGTTGCACTTGTAGGCGTGGACTGGGCGAAAAGTGGCGCCGGTTCGCGAGGGGACCGGGTTGCGGATATCGAAGCAGCGGACGATGCCGTCTTGACTACCAGACAACAAGTAGCTGGCCCGGTGAGGGTTGACGTCGAGTGTGTTGACCTGTCGAGAGTCTTCGCGAATCTGGAGAGATTCGAGTGGGGATCCGGTAGCCCAGGCCTCGCTGGCGCGCACCAGGTCGTACTGGAAGATCTTGCCACTGCCGCATGCCGTGAAGATGGTCGGGTTGCCGCCAGCAGGGCCCCATTTGACATCTCTGATGGCTAACTGATCTGGGCTTCCTCCCTGGAGAAGCGAGCGAAGATCGATCCCCTCGCGAATGTTGAGGCCGTCGAAGGTGACTGTTCGTAGGGCGTGGCGGCCAGCAAGGACAGCTGATCGACCATCGGGAGATCTGTCTATACATTCGAGCGGTTGACCAGCCTGGTACGAGGCGTTCTGGGCGGCAGTGGGACGTTGACGATAGCTGGGGATCGAGGCCAGGCCACCGCTGGGGTTGCTGGTAATGTTGGAGCCGTGGGGAGTGCCATTGGCAACCGAGGACGACGGCGTGTTCTCGTGCGAGTTGTTGGTCGAAGAAGAGTCGGGGTTGTTGGTCTTGCCCAGCAGCTTGCGCATGATATTGCCCTGGTTATACATGGCCGCGGTCGGTGGTGTGGTGTTTTATATAAAGTCGTCGTGTGTCTCGCGAGGCCGTGACGCCGTCGAGAGCATCTTCTCTGCTGGTCCTTCAGGGCGCGGCCGAGGAACGTTGGAAGGCGTCAATGTGTGGTGACATTGGGAGGAATGGGATGTCTCGTTAACGTCTCCTCGTTGAGGAATGCGCCGGTGATGTGGTGGTGATATGATGTCGTGGGATGTTCCTTATATTTTGGTGGGGTTGATGGAGGGAAGCTATTCCCAGCAATGACCCAATGCCTGCCGGCTGTCCCCTGCTTGCGGCTATTCTGCCAGCCTTGACCGCCAAGATCTTCCATCGGAACTGCCTGCCGTTAGCGCATTTCGTCTGTTGTCAGCGCGTCAGTCCACTGAAGCTTCCACTCCAGCCTTGCATTTCATCACCAGAACATCCAACTGTTTAACATACAACAACCACAGCTCAGCCTCGCCAACATTGACTTTAAGCTCTACGCCGCTTCTACCAGTATCAATCAAGACACCACGAACAAGCCGAGCTCATCACTTATAACGGGTGCCACCATGAACCCCGACAGACAGGCCATGATCGCCGGCTTGGGCAAAGATCGAGACCGAGACAACAGACGAGACATCACCGCCCCCAGACTCGACAACAACAACCGAATCTCCAAACCTCAGTACAAGCCCTCCTCGAAACCCATCACAGGCTCAAATAGTACCCCCGTCGGCAGCTCTGGCCCCGGCAAATACCTTACCCAGGACGAGCAGTCAGAGCAATTCGTCGCCGACGAGGACAAGTTCGTGCTCAAGCAAGCAAAGAAGAAGGCCGACATCCGCGTCAGAGAACGGCGCGCAAAGCCCATCGACTACCTTGCCTTCAACCTCCGCTTCATCGACACCGACCGCGATGTCTTTGACGACCACGATGACGACGTCGACATCCCCGTGCCCTCTCCCGAGAGAGTACTCCAGAGCCTGAACGAGTCCCAGTTGAAGGAGTTGGAGGAGGACATCAAGTCATACAACACCCTCGAGACAAACCGCCGCAACAAGGAGTACTGGTCAGCACTGGTTATTCTGTGCGACGACAAGCGAAACAAGCTTAAACCACAAGGAGCAGAGGGACGTGCGGTCAACACGGTGGCTGCTGATGTTGACAGGATTCTGGCCCCGAAGACGTTGGAGCAGTTGGAGGCGTTGGAGAAGCAGATCCGGGCCAAGCTACAGTCCAACGAGCCCATCGATACCGACTACTGGGAATCCCTACTCAAGAGTCTGCTGGTATACAAGGCAAAGGCAAAGCTGACGCAGGTGTGCTTGGAGATCAAGGCCGCCCGCGTCGAGCTTCTCAAGGCCAAGGACCCTGAGAGAGCCAAAGCGTTGGAACAAGCCGACGGTCTCCCTGATGCGGCCCTCCCTTCGACCTCAGGCCCTTCCAAGGCCTTGACCCGTCCTGCCGCCTCAACAACAACAGCACTCGCTGCATCCTCCAGCAGCAGCACCGCCCCGCCCCCCGGCACCGCTCGATTCGCCTCCACCGGCAACGAAGACTTCTCCCAAGCCACAAAGGCCCTCTACGACCGGGAAGTCGCCCGCGGCTTCCTCGAAGGCGAAGAAATCTTCACGGCCGAAGAATCCCTAACCTCCAACCCCAAGCCCGTGTGGGCCGACAAGTACCGCCCCCGCAAGCCGCGCTACTTCAACCGCGTCCTGATGGGCTACGAATGGAACAAGTACAACCAGACGCATTACGACCACGACAACCCGCCTCCGAAGGTCGTGCAGGGATACAAGTTCAACATCTTCTATCCCGACCTGATTGACAAGACAAAGGCGCCCACGTTCAAGATCATCAGGGAGGGTGGGAGACGCAGGGGAGAGAGCTTTGCGCCCGCCGGCAAGGAGGATACCTGCTTGATTAGGTTCGTGGCGGGACCGCCGTATGAGGATATTGCCTTTAGGATCGTGGATAGGGAGTGGGATTATAGCGCCAAGAAGGAGAGGGGGTTCAAGAGTAGTTTTGACAAGGTGAGTCGTCCTATGTTGTGGTTGTGGTGGGTTGTGTTGCTGTTTAGCCGGTGGGCTGTTGGTGACGGCGTTGGTTACGATGGCTACGTTGGCCCATTGTCACGGCCCCTATAACAGGCCAACGCTATGCTTTTTTCTTGCGCCGCAAAAGCCACGCCACCCAACCCCCGCCGGTTTCCCGCGCGTTTCTGGCCTTATTGTTCTTTTGCTAACCTCGTTACTTCGCTTGTAGGGCATCCTTCAACTGCACTTTCAGTTTAAAAAGGTTGGTGATCTGGTCTCCCTTGTGGTCGTACCGGCCAAGGCTAACAGTGTCTGTGCAGATTTACTACAGAAAGTAGAAAGCCCAGGGCGATATCACCACCGCCTTCTGGAAGGCTGGTCCGGCCTGCGGCGAAGCCATCGGCTGGTCTTTTTGTCTGGTTTCTTCGGTGCCGCGTTCTATAGGTCGATATGGGGCCGTGGTAGCTGCTGCGGCCCGTCTGGGCTCGATCCCTGCTCCTGGTCTTTGGGTGAACTGGGCGCATTGTCTGATTATGAAGAACACACGAGAGAGCTTCGCAGTGCGGTGTGGGTAAGAAGGGCTGCTACACCGCCAACCGGGGACGACGGGAACGGACACGGGGCACAGATGAGACGATTTCAAGGCTTCGTCTAGAAGGATGGAAAGGATGCCGTTCCCCGGGTAGACCGGGGCATCGGGGCTGGATGCCGGCAGCATTCTGGTCTTCTGGGTGGGTGTCATTGTCTTGTCTCGCGACAGCTGGGCGACACGCCAGCGGGCAGTCCTGGAGTGGAGGGATCATGGATGAAGACGGGACTGGACCGGCTCCTCTACGCCGTATGCGACGACCCGAACTTTTGGAGCTTACTAGATCCCTGGTGCGATGGTGTGCGACTGGGTGATTCATGTTTCTTCGGACTGTCGGATTTTGCGAGAAAAGAACGAGATATCCGTTTCCCGTCTGTCTGTCTCTCTATCTGTCTGGGCACCGGCGAGACAGGACCAGGTGTCAGCCCAACCCTGGAGACGGAGAAGTACAGAGCAGTGTCATGTCAGTCGATCAGCCGCTCATCTTGCAGTCAGCCTGCCGGTCTGTCAGTCTTGTCAGATGGTGGAGGGAGGAATGTTTCGTTGTCTGGACGTCTGGAGATGACGCAGGGCACACTGCACTATCCAGACACGTTCCACAGGATAGCTACAGTTTGAGGCTTTCTTGAGGCTGGCAGAAATAACCGGGGTGGCTTTCCTCTCGGTCTTCCTCCGTGGCATGGAGATAAGGTGGCCTGGCCGGCTGAGAGGCGTCGGCCACCGTCAGAGACGTGGAAGCTGGCTGCTTCGGAGTCGGCCTGGTAAATGAAGCCAAGCCCCGGTTTCGATTCACGCTCATCATTTCTTCGACACATCCTTCTAGAATGAAACACGTCCATGTTCTGCATACCACAAAGAGATTACTATTACGAGGCCATGGCACCGTGCAAGCCGTGCAAGCCCGAAACCGTGTGTGGAGAGATGATGAGATACCGGGCTGAGTGCGCACATCAGTACGCAGTCGACGTGTTGTTCAGCTATTCTTGCGCCTCTTCCCTTGGGACCTCTTGACCTCTTGACCTCTTCGACCGACCATCTCTTGCGCTGAAAACTCCGCCGTTTTTTCCATGGCCCGCCCGCCCATTGAAGGCCCAATGCCAGCACAGAGTGACAATGGTGGACATCACTGATTGGGCCGTTTCAAAAAAGACCACCACTTAGCACCACCACGAGTGGCTGCACCTTTCCGTTAGGATCTGGCTACCGGCCAGCCAATTCTGTCCGTCTTTGTGGCATCTTCCCTCTTGTGTCTGGTCTGCAATGGTCCTAGGACTCGCTGACGACACCGGCGTGCCGCTGGCTGGCTGGAAGCTGCCCATTACCCCAGAATGAGCCTCACTCTGATACGTCCAAGTCTACTCCCATTGCTGTCGCTGTCCTAGCTCATGCTGCCGTCATTGACCGCTTCCACGGCTCCCAGAGTTCCAGACAATAGCTCTTCTTCGCTTCTGCCGGTAACCTTGAGCGCTGGCCAGCCAAGGCCCAGTCAGAGGGAGTCACAATGCCCGGACTATGAGATTGTTAGAGCTGAACATGTTTTGTCCTCAAGGTCTGGTCATTTCCCCGGCCCCAAACCGAAACCGTTGATTGTGTGGTGTGTGTGAGCCATCGTTCCCTTGAAGATTGTTTACTAAACAACAACTTGAACAACAACCTCAACACGGACGACATGAACAGACAAAATCTTCGGACCCCCCTTCCTACTTCCCCTACTTCCCCCTTCGAACAAGCCACACTTCAAACTGCATCACGGGCAAGCATGCTTCTCAGTCACTGACCGCCAAGTTTTCCTCCATTTCAGTTCTGGCGCCGCCTTTCTTCAACGTCAAGTTACGGTCGGCTTGACACTTGCTGTTAAAGACCTCGGCGTTTTTATACTGTGTAGAGGTATCAAGTCTTGGCTGAAAGCACCAGGCATACGGAGCAGGGGTCTACCCCCCCGGTCGCCAATTCTGTCACTTTTCTTTTTCTTCCATCCGTCTTCCCTACCTTCCCTGCCGGCTCCGCGATGTAGGCAGTATGCGAGAATTGTTGCACACACTGCTTCACTCGCAAAAGAAGAAAAGCATGGGCATGGGTGCTGTTTTGGCCTGCTGTCTGGGGTTGTGACGAGCATCGAGCCCTTCTCATCTCCTTCTCACTGGTACTTCTCCTGAGAGACTAAGGGAGGGGTGTCCATAACACGGTCAACACAGCGCCGGTTGGCGAACGTACCTGAGTACCTTACCTTCCTGACTTTCACCTTCATCCCCAGAAACAAGCCACGCAGAGCTACTACCTCCAGCGTCTTGTTCTTCAACTCTGCGGTTTCGTTTGTTCTACCTCCTCCACCGTAGAAAACATGCCGTGCACGCATGGCCACACCATGTACACACACAGCAAGAAAGTGGGAGCCAGGCCAGGGCACAACGGCCGCACCCTCATACAAGCCAGGCATGGAAGGTATCGCAAACCCACCCGGTACTCTCTCCCTGCGCCCGCTCCCGCCGGATGTGGAGGTAGATGTCTGGTCCACCAAACAAAAGTGAACAAAATGTGTTGGCAGAACTATCACTCACTGAGAGGCAAGGCAAGGCAGTGTCCTCCCTTGGGATGTACACCACCGCACACAGTACACACTTTGGCCCCCCCTGCTCTGCTTGGCTTGAGATACCCACCCCTTACTGTTACTGACATGGAGCTTCAACAACATACCCCAGATGTTGCTATACGTCTGCATAGCTCCATGTCCTTGTATCGATCTTCTTTCCCCTGGTCCCTGGTCCTGGTCATCCTGGCAGATATACAGACATACACCTACATACTTCAACTGCCAGTCAACAGCCGCGAGACCAACAGTCACAACCGTTTTGCTTGATAACTGAGACATCTGGACCTCACACCTTCAATATCAAATCTGTTTCTCCCCACACTTGAAGAAAAGCATACATATGCCAACAACCTTCGTTGTCTTGGATCACCAACATCAAAGCCATTCTTCTCTTCTTTCATCCTCGGCTCACATAGCAACGACACATCAGTAATGGACACGGAATCAAGAACCAAAACCGAATACCCAACAACATCAGACACAATGGACTCCTCAAACTCATACATGTTGTCACCACAGGCCACCAGAAGCCAGACCAGCAGTCCGGTTGTGGGAGGCATGACTGAAGGAAAGACTCAGAACGGGACATCACTATGGAACGCTTCGGTCCGGGCGCAAACCGGGAGTGACGAGTTCGAGCACTATGCCTTCCACAGCACCGCAGGCTCCTCCTCAGCAGCACCTACAAATGGGCACGGGGGACTTACACAACAGTGTCTGTCTAGCCAGTCATCGCCCCGCAGCTGGAGTTCACCAGACCATCACTTTCGTCCGGTTTCTGCCTCAGGTTCTGGCTCGGGCTCTTCTTGGGGTTCCTACCCGGCGGAGCAGTCATACCCCGGGGCCGCTGGCAGGCAGAACACCCCACAGGTTCCATCCAAGACCCTGTCGAGAGAGAACTTGTTCCAGAGCAACAATCACCACAACGCCTCGACAGCAACTTCATATCCTTCCACCGGTTCCTTCTTCCCCAGTCACCACTACCCCACCCATAACAGCATCTCCTCGCTTTCCCAAGAATCCAACTACCCCCCTTCTCCCTGCAGTTCCATTCCCAACAACTTCAAGCTCGACTGCGACTCAGACATGTTGAGCACCGCCCCCGCCTCCGAGGCCGGCGATGACTTCCTTGTCAGCAGCCAATATCCTTCGTGCAATCTGCTTGGTGACAGCAGCATGAGTGGCATGAGCAGCGGCGTGTCCAGCCCAGTTTCTCCCTCGACTGGCCTTGACAGCACCCCCACTACTACCCTCCCCGGCAACAGCAAAGCCGAGCTGCCCTATGCGCAGCTTATCTACAAGGCGTTCATGAGCACCCCCAACAAGGCCATGACGCTGCAGGACATCTACCAGTGGTTCCGCGAGAATACCGAGAAGGGCAAGAGTGACACGAAAGGGTGGCAGAACAGTATCCGTCACAATTTGTCCATGAACCATGTGGGTTTTCCTTCCCTCTAATCCCACAGTCACTATGACATCAGCTAACACTCACCAGGCGTTCACCAAACGAGAGCGCAAGCCCGAAGGCAGCACCAACACCAACGACGAAGACAACGCTGCCTCCACAGACTCCAACAACAGTGATAGCAAGAAATCCACGGAATGGTACCTCGAGCCTTGGGCAATCAAAGGCGGCGTCCAGTCCACCACACGCTACCGTAAGGGCAACCACGCTTCGCGACGGGCTGCGGCGGCCTCAGCCTGCAACGCCTCCCGCCGCCACATGAAGGACGGCAAGTACGATCTCTACAGCACCGGCATGTCCACTCGCTCTTCCTCCTCTCTTGCCAACCGCAACAAGATCTCCAAGTCCGGCAACCGCGCTACGCTTCGCAGCAACGGAACGGCTCCTGCGGGGTTGCAGATGCACTACTATGGCCACCACATCCCTCAACAACATCACTACGGAGTCAGCATGGTTACTTCCGCCCCTGAGCAGCACTACAACCCGTATATGTCTCCCGTCTCAGCAAGGCCGGCGGCGACGCATGGTCTGCCAGAAATGATGTCTGCTACCTCTGCCCCTTCCTGCGCCGCTGACTTTTACGAGTCCTACACCGATCCTGCTATCCTTGCTTCTTCGCTCGAGCAACAGCAACAGCAAGCTCAAGCTCAAGCTCAAAGGGAGGCGTCGGAGCCAATGTCGGTGATGAACGAGCCCATCACTCCTGAGGCCAGCTTCGGCAGCCCTCCGCTCATGGCGACGAATCCCACGAGCAGCAGCGCCAGTTACTACCCCAGCCCGGAGGATCATACCATGAACTTTGCCAGTGCTCATCACCACGCCGGCTATCATCAGCCTCAAGTCTACCAGGACGAGCCCCGGTATGGCCATCACAACGGCTGGGAACATGCCCAGAGCGTGGCGGTCCCAGCTACGGGGATGATGTATGGGCATTACGCATAGATGCTGGCACCACTTGAGCACAAGACGACGAAGAGATGGGCGGGCGGCTTAATGCTACGACTGCAAGAGGCCAAATTGTACCAATACCAATTTTACGATCATGAGGTTCACGACACAACAACACACACAAAAGGCGATACCCAAAAACTTGCTTTTACTTTACTAGATTTGGCGGGGGACGTTGTTTCCTTTCTTCTTTTTCTCTACAAGTTTTTTCTCTTTTTTTCTTTCGCATTCGCAGCTGCTTGCAAAGAGCCTGGGGCAGGCAGCGCAAAGAGGTGGGCACTGGGTGGGTGGTGGTTGTCACTTGCTGCAATGATCTACAGCCAGGGTCTGCTCAGCCTGTCAGGGCAGGCCTGCTAGGACGGGGAGGGGGACCAGACAAGGACAGGGGAAGGACAAACTATTCCTCCATTATGTCTCCCTTCTTGGCCTCTGCAGCTCTCTGCTCCCTCCCAGGCCTGGCTTTCTCTCCCTTCCTTTGCTTGGTGGGTGGGCAGCACTCAACATCAAACATCACTTCTTGCCACCTCCACACATTTTATCTACACTTTCACTGTTCCGGCTGTCATCTCTTCGCGCAGATATCGAGAGGGCCAGACCGCATAGGTGGCGATATGATGAACTGGACGAGGCTGGACGTGGATGGATGGATGACCTTCTTCTCACTTGTTCTTGCTACATTCTTCTTCCCTTTGTTCCTTTTCACTTTACTTCACACTTTACTTCCCGCGTTGCCTTCAAGCCTCAAGGATTGTTCATTTTCTGCGCTTTTTACATACCGCTATGAGATACAGGGGGGATGGGATCTAGGTGCTTCGGTGGTGGCGATTTGGAGTTTCTATGACGGGATGTTTTGAGTTCTTGCTGCAGCGTTTGTCTTTTTTCGTCTTGATTTGCATCTAGCAAGCACAGAAAGAGTGGAATAGCGATGCAATTTTTTTTTTTACAGGTCTGCTGGCACTACTACTAAGGACTGGCTTTGGTGATTACCTCTACAGGAAAGGAATTGGGGGCTGGCGATACAGGTACGGGAAATGGCGGACTGGGAAGAACTGGCTCGGAACTGGGAAAATCGGTAGAGGACGGAATAGGAAACTTGCATTAGCATGTCGAAACTACTAGGTTTTCGACCTTTCTACAATGGAATATCATGAGTTTGAAACACATTGCATTGCATCACTGGTGAATGAAGCGCATACATAGTTGACGCGGATCTTTCTCGATGGTACTGTTGGTGGCTGGCTGGCTTAACAAGGCTCGTTGGCAGTGATAGACGGTCGGTTGGTAGTTGCCGGGTTGTTGGCGCAAGAAAAGAGCCGGTGATATCAGGGAACGGTATCAAGGGATGACATGCGATGTTAGGCGTTTGGTGATCTACTCGCCAACCAGATTCACGATACCACATACCAATCTCAGTGCTAGTGAAGCTATTCCCAACTTATTTTCCGTGCCCTGCCGTGCCTGTGGGTGAAGCTATGCACATCGTTCGACAATGATGTCGTTAGCCCGCCGCTATCAATATCGCGGTACCGTGTTCGTAAACTAACGGAAAGCTTCCTCGCCTTCCCGCCAGCCATCGTTGAATACTAATGTCCAATCTATCAACACGATAGCCTTTTCTTTCCCATTTCGTCTCCTCTTACACCTTCCTCAGTGCACTGAGTATTTCCTTCCCATTCCCCCCACTGTAGGGTACCTCTTTTCCAACGGCCCCTAACATCAACGACACTCCAACCAATCACATCACATCCCTTTTTCCTCTCACGGTTCCTTTTCCCCCCCTTCATCCCACCATTCACCAACGACCTCTTCATCACCAACCGCCAACCGACCAATGACAGCGGCACAATATCCAAGAAATGGCCCCCAACCCAACTTGAACCCACTAGCGTAATCATTCAGTTAACAGTGAGCTCGGCACCGGATGGATGACCCCCTTGTATTCCCGTCAACTCTTGCATCCGAATCGGCACGGTCGGACAAGACTGGCCCCTTCTGCACTGCGAAAAGTCAAATGTGCCAAGACACGAAGCCGGCCGAGAAGAGACGCCAGCAGAGCGTCAGGAAAGCCGTCAAAAGGACCCTGGTAGGGCTAGAAGCGGTAATGATGAGACGTTTTTGGCTGTTCGTTTTTCTGCGTTTTTCCTTTTTACGGCCCCCAAGGTTTGCGGTTATTGGTTGGATTTGAGGGAAGTGACGGTTCTCTTGGGGATGATGATGATGCTGAAGGTTGACCGTAGGGCACTGGCTGGGAAGTGTGCGGGCAGGCAACATTGAGGTCAAGTCGGTGCCGTTGTCTTGAGAGCCTGTTGAGCGTTCACTAATCACTTACTCTACCCTCGAGGATTTGAAGTGTTTCATCGTCATTTCTGTCATGACTCTGTCTATCCATGGCCCTGTAAATGATAGTGTCATCATCCCCCTCGCCTTGCCCGTTCTCGAGCCCGTGTTAGTGATAGCCAAGCTTTTCATCTCCAGTTCTTTCCCCAGGCCGGTCTATCACATCACTGCCTGCCGCCATTCCTTCCACTCAGTGGCCAGCTAGACCAGCGTAGCTCTTACCCTTCCCATTTCCCTTCGCCGATTCCCATTACAGTCCATTAAACCCGAATCCCCGGTTATTGTCTCCGATTAAGTATCCGTGTCCGATTTCCGTACATACCTCTGCCCTAGGTATAACAGGCCCAAGACTACTACTCCCATTCCGGCCTAGCACAATCTCATATAACAAGTGACAAGATGTAGAAAAGTCCAGACTGCAACCGAAAGAGGAAAAGTGCCTGGAGGTGCCTGTCTCAAAAGCAGGCCACATCTACCCCCAAAACATACGATTTCTTCAATCTTTTGCTGCCCCTCAGTGCTAAAAGTGCCTGTGAAGGTCCCCGAAAGGCGCGCTTCTTGCGTAGTTAGTGCGCTGTGGCGCTCGAGGGGGACGCCTCAAGCGCTCTGGCTGACGTGCGACTGATCTCGAAGACTTCCCTTTTTATCCTGTGGCTGTTCTGGATTTGGGAGAGGGGAAGAAGAGTGCGTTGAAGTCGGACTCGGGGTGTTGACGGCCAGTCATTTTGTTGGTATTTCGAGGTATCGAAATGATATCTCAAAGTGTGAAATGAGTCGCAGGGAAACTGAAGATGATGATGGTTGCTGGTGATGATTGATGACGATGTGCGCAGCACACCCACGGGTTCACTACCCCAAACCTACAAACCCCGTGGACTACTGCTACACCACGGCGTGATCGTTTTTGCTGTCTTGCCCTGCGTGGGTGAAGAGAGAGTGAGACAGAGGTACGTCACTGAGACATTTCACCGTTACAAAATGTTCCACTCACGTACGCTCCAGTCAGGGGTTCACTCCCACGTTCTTTACAACCAATGCCCAGAAAGGGACAAGACGAGACGAACGAAGCGAGTAAAGAACCGAAACGGCCGGGCCGAGAAGGGAAATGGATTCGTTTCTGTCTCAGTCTCAACCGTCGAAACTCTGCTTCATCTCGTCAACATTCTTCTTCAGCAGTTTACCCTCGCTGAACGACAGGAAGGTTTGGGATAGGATGGGAATGCCATCATCATCATAACTGCTGGCGGTGTAGCTCCTCGCCAATGGTGCACCCATCCGCACCTACTGTCCACATCCGTCAATACACCGCTCTCAAGACCGCTTCAAAAATGTGCAGAACTTTGATGCACAACTCACCGTCTTTGTGAATATCTTCACAAATTTCTGCGTTCACTGCGTCTTTCTCTGCGTCTGGTACCCGACGACCGACGCTACCAGACTGCTACGCAAACCGCTGGCGACCGCAAGTCGTCAACACCAACGATCGTGATATTCGTGATATCTCCAACATTTGGAACACAGCCTCACTAGGTATTAGGCTCACCGTCGTTCTGGAGGTGCGTCTACCAACCGCGTCTGGTTGCTATTTCTGGCGCGCGTGTAGATAGCGTTTGTAGTTCGTGATGCCGCGCATCTCCCATCCTTCCCGTCACCACTTCAAGCCCGTTCGAAGGTTCGAAGAAATCGAAAAGAGACAATCCCGCATCACTAGCCTCCCCCTTTTGGGCCTTCTCAGTGGTCATCCGTCTGACTGCCGTTTCGACGCCCAATAGCAATTGCCTTTCTCAAAAGAGAAGCGCAAAATCTATTCGCTGTCTTCTGAAGCCCTCAAGCCCCTTCAAGCCCTCTCTCAAGCCCTTTTTACACAGGGGCCGTGGAAAAGGCCTGGCAGGGCACGATATGTCGCGGCACGGTCTGGCAGCGGCGTGGGCGTGTGGTAACACCACGGTTGTACACCCACGAGACGGGGCATTTCAGCCACATCTTCGGACGTACCTGGTGAACTTGAAGTCTCAACAAATTCCAAATCATCAGGGTCCTTTTGCGGCGGTCTGTCGCTTGCGATTGATGTGGATGTCAGTCATCCATCCATTTGCATCCCAGCATGATGATGCTTCCAAGAAAAGCCCGTCACACCTCCACACCACACACATTTTCTGTTTCTGTCAGTCAGGCAGTTCGTAAAAAAGGTCGTCAATATGTCGTACAACCGTCCAGTGCCGAACGAAGCAGTCATCTTTGTTGCCCTTGCAGGTGGCAGGTCGTGGCAGGCAGAGTTGCACACCACACCCCAACCGGTCCAGAACCTACCTCTACCTTACCAGGTGCCTGTACGCAACCCTCCACAGATGAAGCATGTAGCGATGAACGCCTCAGCACACAGATAAGCGATGTCCGCCAATCTCGATTGAGATCGCGCCAATGAGCACCAATCTATTTCCAGTTGCAGCCCGTCCAGAAAATCGGACGATTTTGCCATTCTCGGGGCGGGGGTTGGTTCGTGCGGGTGTTTTTCGGTGATGTCGTCTGGTGAGGCTACGTTGGGTGAGGGCTGGGTGGTATCGTGGGTACCTAGGTGAGGTCTGCTTTAGCGAGAATTGAAGATGCGATGGCCTCAATCTGATGGTGCTTCGGTGCCGACGGTGTTCAAGACTTATGGATAAAGGCTGTAAGTAAGGATTCAAGCTTTTCCCCCGGTCTTGTGAAAAGCTGCATTTTCAGGGTTCAAGCGGATTTCGCCTTGCGATAGAAAGTGAGGTTGATGCAGGGGAACAAGGTTCGCTCAGTCCATGTCCCTGAACTCCTAGGAGGCAGTCTGGGCAGAACCGGAAGGATGAGTGTTGGCGATAGTGACAGCTTGGCGGCATATACTTCTCCTAGCACAGCCTGGGTACCGAGGGAAGGCAAGTCTGAAGGCACTGGGGATAACTGGAGAGATTGACCTCTAGCCCTAGGACTGGAGATGAGTCAGATGACCACGAGACGGGCAGTGGTGACCTCCATTCCCAACACCACACCGCATCTGCTTCGCCTGGCAATAAGCGCGCAAGCGCTGTATCAAGTCAATATCCGAACGGTGCTCACTTCTTAATGAAACGTCCTGCGGGTGACAGTGAGGATCTGTACCAGCTTTTGCTCTGTTCTGGGTGATGATCGACACCGGGGGAGTTGATAGCGAACAGGCTGGAGTTAACGGGTTGTGCTGATGCCGGCTGATCCTCCTTTTCAGACATACCGTGCCGAAAACGCAACGTCTCGGTACCGGGCCGTGTGGAACTGTTTCTTTCCCCGTAACAACCGCACGTTAGCAACGTCAGGTACCACTCTTGACATTCTCACCTTCCCCTTTCGTCACATTGACCATCATCACTTCTCAGTGCTTCTTCCTAACAACTTCCTTCGATGAAGTGGCTTGTGTCTTTCTTCCCTCAATGTGTTCCCATTTTCTTCTTCCTCTTCTTTTCCTTCCATCTTCGACGGCCCGAGACCGAAAGAGTAGAGGAAAACGAACGGGCGCCTTTTGCGCGCGTCCACGCATCTTCCACATTTCCACCACATGTGTGACCATCACACGCCCAAATCTCGATTGTGGCTCGCAGCCTGCGAACGAACATCACTGGACGCCACAATCTCCACTGGTGAAAAAAGAAAGGAAATGTGAGAGCTGAGTGAGTGTACCTCTGTGCCAAGGCCTGCCAGTAATGCCTGCAAAAGAAGGGGGTCGGGAAATCCGAGAGGGGGTGCAGAATTCGAAAACACCAGGAAACGCGCAAGACTCGTCGATATCACTGTGGCTTGACCACCGACACTTGCAAAACGGTGAGTCGAGCATCTCCAATCCTTAACCTCACCTTCCTCCTCGAACACTGTGATGCAAGCGCCAAGTCACAGCCTTGTCGAGTACATGTACCTGTGAGAATCACCGTCTCCCCCAAGCTTCAGGTGAACGCTATTTCGCGGCCAATAACCCACCGCCTACCTACCGAGCACCACCGTTTCATACTTCCATAACCGAAAGCGGTAGCGACAATATGCACCGTTCTGCTCGTCTGTACGGGAATTGACGATTCTCCTTTTCGTCTTCACCGCCAGCCACGTCCATGAGACATACATTACCGTTGAGGAGTGGTGCAGAACCCCTTTTGTGGCTTCGTTATGTAGTTCTCTGGAGTGTCTCTGATAGGAAAGATTATCCTCGTTGGCCTGGTAGATGACTGGCAGACCGAGAATCCTTCGCTATTTCCGTCTCAGCAGAATTGTCACCCACCAGTGCTGGAGAGTGGATGAAAATGATGGACATTACGGATCTCGATGTATTTCCCATCTTTCGTCCGGTGTTCAGTCTGGTCTTTCCCTCCTCTGGCCTCAAGAGACGGAAGAACCTGTTCGCCACCACGATACTGAACCATTGAAGGTTGAAACCCCCGCATTCTGAAGGCGAGGAGACATCATTCGGTGAGCAACGATGATCGTTCGTTCTAGCAGTTTTCCAAAGGTCCTTCCATCTCTTTTCTTTTGTCGATCTGCCGACCTCCCACTTCTCCCCACGGAGTTCCTTTGAGAAGGCGATAATTTCTTCGTCACCGTACATGAGTCGAGTTTCAGGTGCTGTACGATGTCGACGGTGTATCGAACCTTCGAAAGGGTGTGATACACGCCATCGTCTTGCATCTTCTCACCTCATGCCACCTGAAGAGTCGTGTTGATTGGCATCCATCGAGATGAAAGGCCTCCCGCCGTCAGTATCGGGCTCTCAACCATGATGCCATGTCTAGACCATGACCAGCTGTACACTGGAGCTTCAACAAAGAATGCCGTAGCAATAATGACGATTTTCAACGATAATCAAGAGAATCTGGACCGCACTTCCAGCCACTGATAATCTTGAAACGTCTCGACACGAAGCATGGCAACCCTACCGCTGATCTGATGTGATCACCAAAACCGTTGACGACAGGTCCGCAATTTTTTGCGTTTTGCCATCTTCCAGCAACCAGTTCCAGGTTCTCCGTAACGTGGCAAGTTCCGCCCGCGTCTCGTTGGTCTCGGCGGTCTCGTCCAACAAGCGCACTTTGCCGCCTACCTATCCGCTTTCACGCCGCTTGCGCCGTAGAATTGCATGCCTTACGCACAACTGGTACACCGTTTTCTTCATCCATCTCCTTGCAGTTCGTATTACAATGGGAGAGATGCAAGCCACTGAAGCCTCTGACCCCTGATTCTTGCCTGGTTGTTAACCACTCCAACCACTCCAACATATGAGTGCACCACAGATAGGGTTAGAACTGGGGGCTTGCTGGCTGCTGACTTCTGTAAGGAACAGAGCATATATGGCAGTGTATAGAATGGCTGGGAGATAACTCAAACGGATGAAACTGCCAGGAACAGGACAGAAATAGGACTCGATAACGCCATCTCGAATGTTGAAGAAATAGTGTGGAGTGGTGTGGTGTGTACGATACGGTACTGACTTGCTTTCTTCTCCGTTCACTTCGGTCATCGTGCGAACTGTCTCTGCGCTGATCTCAACGTAGAGGTATCCTTGTTGCCTGTCCTTGTTGATCAGCCAGACCGGCGAACGGCACTGATCATGAAGAACGCCATAGCTCTAGAGGTTGTGTCGCACAAGTCCGCCAAGCTCCGAGGTCCCCAATCGGTGAATCCGTGAAACACACAAAACCTGCCTCTGCGTCAAGAAGAGGGAAACTTCGATCCGGCACTCTTCCGGCAGTCTGGAACCGAGCTTTGCTCAGTTCACGGGTGGACGAATGAGCACCTTGATGGCGGCTGGTTTGACGCGCCATCTGGCTACAGTGATCTGAATATGGTGCTATTGGCGGTCTTTGCGTGCAAAGAAGTGAATGAGATGTGATGCAAATGCGAGAGTGCACGATTCTGAGTTGTTGTGAAGTGGTGTGCTATACCGTTCAAACGTTGTTCAAACCTCGTGTTCACGATGAACTGCAACACAACTGCATCACCAGCAGAAGCATCAGGCATATCATCTGTGAAGCATCTGTGAGGCATAGCGCGATGCCCAAGAATAGAACTTGACGTGCATTCTGTAGCTTGTGGACCTGCGTTAGAAGTGTTCCATGCAGGTGTACCTGACTGGCCAAGCAGTGTTAGGTTGTTTCGAAACGGCCAAGATTACTGCCATGTGTTTTCAAGAGGGCCAAGATGGTTATGACGACGACGAGGAACGAAAATAGTCATGATGATGCTAGGATAAGCCAAAAGGGACCGTCTCGCATTGGAAACACTATCTTCAGACGTCGTATAGGCAGGGAACGACGAGATAGGGTCAATATTTGACGCCATCAACGACCGTAAAGAACATTCCACGACGTTGCAGTGCGCCTTGCGGAAGACCACCGTATCTGCCAATATCTGCCAGGTGCGGTGCCTGTAGTTGCATGTTGAGAGGATCACATGGCTTCATGGCCTTCTCCCTTGATGTGAACACTGAACACTGAGCACTCAGCCTTGCAGGCCAAGTTTCGAGGCCTGCCCGAGAGCTGGAATTCCCATTGGATGATACGAGAGGGAAACGGATAAGGAGGGCTCGCATGGCCAGAAATGAGCCAATCCCCATGTTTGTCTGACTCTGATTCACGCATGCAGATTGGTTTCCGAACTGTCGGGTCGGCCCTTGGTGCATTGTGGAGAGTGGAGGGAGAGTGGGAAGGATCAGGGAACGAGAGAAGAGAGCAAGGACAAGCGAGAGGGGGGAGGGACGAGTCTGGAATAGACAAGTCCTAGCGAGGTGCTAGTGAGGTTCAACAGAAAGTGGGCAGTGGTGCCGAGACTGCTGAGCCACAGCAATACTTACGCCTACTTGACGGTTGTCGATAAGGCGGCCGCTAGTTACTGTGGTCCTTGACCAGGCGACAGTGCCTGTTTGTTGCGCTTCAAAGTTCTCTGTTTCTGTCCCTCCCGAGTCACTGACGCGTGGAGTTTGGACTGTGGCTTGTGCCCTCCCCCAGTCTTCAGCTTTTCCATCCTGTGTCCTTCATCTCCTTGGCAAGCCATTTCCCGCAGAGCATGGTGCTCGTTGGTTGAGAATGATCGGTCTCTAGTCTTGAGAGGCTTGGGCTTGCCGTCGATAGATTTGTCGTCAAGAGTGGAAATCGTGCCATCATGCCATTCCCCACAGTGATCTGGATCTTCAAAGATCCAGGTGAGACATGACGAACGCTAGCTCTCCTAGGGCTAATGATAAGGACAGGGACGGAGAGGTGTAGCACAAGGCAGGGATCGCACAGTCCAGCTGTCAGACTTGCTCTTATTGCCTGTCAGACCTGGGGAGAAGTCAAGGGATCCCAGTGACGCATGCTTGAAGCAAGGACCGAACTGTGAAAGAAACGGTGGAAATTCGTTGGGCGTGGGATATCAGTCTCGACTTCAAGGTCTGATACAACCGGAGATACCCAAAGCCGAATTGATCGTGGAAGAAATTAGACAATGAACTGCCCCCAAAACGCAGGGCCAGAGACAGACCGGAAATGGCCACATCTTCGATCATGTTGAATTACGATCCGACTGCACCTCCACGGGATTGTGTATCGCCCACCATCTTCCTCAAAAACTGATCGGAGGTCGTGCCGGGTCCGGTGTCCGACTGTCGTTGGCATGTCCGTCGAGTCCCTATCGAGACTGAAAATTTCCGGTGCTGATCATCAATGAACGAAAAGGAAACCGGTGACTGCACCTTCATCCGTACCTTACTTAGCGTCAAGTCTTGCCCTGCTGTCCCCCAAGGGTGTCTCGAGACCGGGAACCGTACTCTAGTGTCAAGGACAGTGGGCGATGCCCTATCGCTCAACTGCCTGTCTACCTGCCTGCTGAGAGAGTAACCGCGAATATCTCTCCAGTCCTTGGACAGCGCTGAACTGCCAACGAGACCAGTGACAGCCACCGAGAGAGCACAAGATGCGGGGGAGGCTGAGCTAAAGCCATTCTCGCCATCACGGCAGAGCTCTTCCGTCCGGCACACGTGTTTCTGTCCTACCACGTCTTGTGATAGGCGCAAATTATCATAGTTATGCCGTGAAGGGAGGAGATATGCAAGAAAGTATAAAAACTGTTATTCTTTTCTTGTCCTGGTGACTCGCTATTCCGTCCGAGATTGGTCTGTTTAATCACGGTTAACGTAAACGTAAACGTGGGGGGAAGGCAAAAGGGCCAGCCAACGGTGTAAGGCAGAGACAGCTTGGCCAATCACATGTGAACACTTATCCGTTTTGGTAGAGTAACGAGTTGAACAGTTTCTTATTCGACTCCGTGACCAAGTTGTCAGCGACGGTTTGTTGCGCGGATAGTCGTACACTGTCCTGCATGTCGAAACGTTGATATTGAAGGTATCCTGGCCTTGTGTATGTCTGACTTTTAGCTCATCCGCCCCCATGTTTCGTTTCGTTTTGTTTTAGTTCGTGTAGATAGTTGTTGCTTGGGGGCTGACCAGTTTAGCAGTGCAGTGCAGTGCAGTTGTCGACGCGTTGGGTGTTGGTGGTGGTTCGCGGCCAATACGGCCTCTGGATGGTGTAGCACTGCGTCTTCGCTAGCTAGACGTGCTTTCTGCCAGTGCTGCCCTGAAGCCAGCACACACGAAAAAGATCGGATAATGGAGATCTCGGGTAGATCCCAAATCTCCAATCTGACGCGCTGAGACGCTGTATGTTTGGTTATCTCGATTGTGTGTCCCTCACCCGATGAACTGCCCGATGGCCCAGTCTCCAAAGGCGAAACATGTTCGTTCGCCTTCCGAAACATGAACCATTTCCACTGCTTTTGTCTGGCTGGGACAGCTACCCGGCAGCAGCCAGCAGCTGCAAAAGCAGGAGAGGGCAGCCTCGTAGGTGGTGAAACACGCCTTACTTCTCCCTGTCTCTGTCGTCCATCCTCTACCGTGATCCGTGATCCGCTCCGAGACTGCAGACGGTAGACGACGACAGGAGAGACGAGATTGCGAGACAATATGCAACCGAGAACCGTCGGTTTGGGCCGAGAAGAGGAGGTTCGTGAGGAGAGTAGCGAATTGTCCCTGTGGTCCACTCCTGTACCTGTCAGCGTTAGTTCGAGGGGACGGAGAGAGACAAGTACTCGGTACTTACGGGCCTTAAGGACACACCCCTCCCTTGCTTTGTCCGTAGCTGTGCACTGGGTACGAATCGCTACCAGACTGCCCAATGACAGACATGACGCTATACGGAGTGGACGACGACACCTTTTGGGCCATGTCGTGCTGAAGGGGACTTCGGTACCTAGCGACTGTCGGTAGCGACGGTACATGTCATTCTCCAGGGCAAGATATACACGGGAGCGGGACCGAGTCCATACTGTGTACGAATCGCTGCTGTCGGCGGCGTCGGTGTCGGCTCCTGTAGAATACGAGTACGAGCAGGGGTTAAAATGTATGTACGAAAGTAGGGTGTAGACTGTATATTGTATAGAGATCTGCTGGGTAAATCCCTCACATAGAATCTCTAATATTAGGGTTTTATTAATTATACTAGCGGGCCTAAATTATATAAGATAGGGCGGTCTAATTACCCCTATTACCTCTTTTATCCGATATACCCCCCTAATTGAACTAGATTTAATCTAGGAAACTAAAAATAATTAAAGCTATTTACAAATCTGTACCTATTTTCTCAACCTCCTCCAACGGTCACTTTTAAAGGTATCGCCCGTAGTTGCATCCTATAGATATAGAAGGTCGATAGTATTATTTCTAATAATTAGGGTCCTATAGCTTAGCGGTTAGAATATTAGAATAGAGTTTTAATTAATTATCTACTATCTTTTAAATATTCTTAATAATATAGTTAACGGATTATTATTAAATACTATACCTAAAGGTCGTAGGTTCGAACCCTATTAGGACTAATCTTTTTACCTTTTCCTACCTTATAAAAATCACTATACTAGAACCTCTTAATTTTATAAAGGTCTTCTTAATTGTATTATATAGGAAAATAATTTATATTTAGATTAATACCTATCCCTTCTTTTTATCGCTTAATAAGTCTCTTCTCTCTAATCCTCCTCTCTCTAATCCTCTTTATTAATCCTTACAATTAAGTAATTTACTTTAATTTTTAATAATTCCCTCTTCTCTCCTTTTATCTCTCTAATATCTATTAAATTAAATTACTTTATAAATTTAAAATACTTATATAAATCTAGCGCCTTTATTAATCCGTTAATAATTATTTACCCTATTAGTATATAGTATACGTCGACGATACTTCGCTATTATCCCTCTCTAAACTAATAATTATAAATATCGATATATTTAAATTTAATCTAAAATTTAGAGTTCTCTCTAGTAATAAAGCGGATCGTCTATTTATTATTATAACTGAAGGGTACAATTTCGAATTTAAATTAAAGGGTAAAGGAATCGAAGAACCTCTTTACCTATATACTTTCCTTTATTCCTTAAGCGAAAGATAGTAATTCGGCCTCTATTATTAAAGTCGTTACTATATCTTACTTATTAATTCGCTAATTGATAATACTATTAAATAATTATATTGTAAAACCTTAGGAGTTCCGTCGATCTAAGGAATTATTAATAAATAATAAATTAGTATAAATTTCGAAGCCGTCGCCTCCTTCCAATTAGAGGGTATAATAATTAATACTTTAAAAGTAGGCCTTTAACCGTTAGATCGCTAAGTAGTAAATTTACTTAGGGTTAGTAAGGTAGTATATTAATTGGAATAAGGTAAAAGAAATATTTAATTTAATAATAACGGTAAAATAGAGAATAGCGCTGACTGCTTTCTAATATTCTTTAATTAAATATTAAGTAGCGGTCTCTAACGAAGCGGTTAATTCTTTAAGTATTATAGGGGTATCGGAGACTTTCCTAATCTATATAATTCCTTTTATAATTTCAAGAATATATTTTCGTTAAAATAATTAAATTAATTGGCGATAGCGGTTTCGAATAACTTCGATACTTAAGAATTATTAGATATTGTAGCTACCGGTTAATTAGTAGTGCTTTTTAAGGGTAATAATTATTCTATTTGCTAATAACGAATATTCTATTTTGTAAGCGAGAATAATATTATTAATATAGAAGAATATAATTATATTCTTATAAATTAAAATATATAGTTCTATAGGGATAGGAGTTAAATTAGCTTTTATTAGGGTTTTAATAAATTCCTTCTATTAAAGTAGAAGGGAACGATTTAAACTATAGAAAGTTCGTAGTAATTTTAATACTTTACTTCGACGTACCTAATTGTATAGTACCTTTATATAAATAATCTCGTTTAATACTGCGTTAATAAAAGCGTTAATAGTATTATACTATTTAAATTCGAAATTAAAATAAATAGTAATAATTATTATAATCCGGAAGGATTAGATTGTAAAGGTAGTAATGTATATTTTGTATACGTTATTATATAATTATTAGTCTCTTTGTATAATTAAACGAACTTTACACTTAAGGAAGTAACCTTCTATATTAAATTTGTACGTATATACTTATATAGAATTAAAAAGAGCAATAGTTTTATTAATTAACTACTCGTTTTAATTAACCTATACCTATAATTTCTTCTCCTTATAGTCGTTTATATACTCTTATTCTACCTTCGTAAAAATATTACTAAAGGGATAACCCTAAAAGTCTTTATAGAAACGAGGGAAGGGAAGGAAGTTTTATTTATAGAGTATAAATAAAGTTTTAAAGGCGTTGTAATAATTAATAATATCCTTAATTAGTTTCGAATTATTAAAGAACTTCTCTTCTTCCTTACCGATCCCTAAGCGCCTTATTTAGTTAAGGGTTTCTTTATCGATAGATTATCCCTTATATAATTTAATATTTATTTTATTTAAAGTAATTAAGAAGGACCCGACTTAATAGAAATATTTATTATACATTAGTTAACTCTTTTAAGGGTATAATATATTAAAACTATTAATAAGGAATAATATTAGACTTTCTAAAGGAGTAAAATAACCCGTCTCCTCTTTATTTATTATTATTACCTATTAATCCTCCTACGGCCGTAACTCTAGGGCTGCCGTCGGGGTAATTATAATACCCTTACCCTCTTAATTTACTTATCTTTCCTCCTTTTATATATATATAAATTCAATCGGTTCGGAAGTCGCAATTCTATTAGTGGTAGGTAAGGATTCGATAATTAAATTAGCCTCCTTATCCTTTACTTTAATACTTTTAATTAGTAACGGGTCGGATATATTAAGATTTAATTAATAAATATTATTCAATTATATAACTAATTCTTTAAGGGAAATATTAAAAGTATTATAAAATTATTTAATATTATTTATAAAGACTTCGTCCTTATTAAAGACTACGTCCCTAATCGCAACTACTTAATTCGTATATAAGTTCTAAATATAATAGATATTATTAGACTAATAATTAACTAAATATCCTACCTAAGCGCATTTTTTAAACTTTTAAATCCGCTTCTAACCGCGTAAGATATTAATTATAAATACAAAAACTTTATAATTATATACCTTCAAATATAATAGCTATAGTACTATCCTTTATTAACTACTATTGTAATTTACTATATAGGCTATAAAATATTCTTCTAGGGACTTCTAATTATATTCCTACTATAGTATTATATTTAGCAAATATACTACTACTATTATAATTTTTCTCTAGAATTCTTAAAATAGCTTTACCCCCTCCTTTATAACTATCGATTTTTCCTTAATTATACCCCCCGAGCGCTCGGCGCTACCGTTCTATACCTAAATATATAGAGCCGAAGGTTCGATAATTATACCTCTTTTTATTAAGAAGGTAGCAATATAGAGCTTAATTATAATTATTTTATTATTATATTCGACTACCCTAAGTCGGATTTAATAATAAAATTTAGGACTATTAAATAGTAATATTAATATAATAATAATCGAGTCCGCTATCCGGTCTAGTAAGTAATATAATTATACTATTCCGGACCAGCAATTTATAACGATTATTAAATTAGAGACTATCCCTCTACTAAGTACTTTTACTAGCGGATAATTAAAGAAATCGATAGCGAAACGTAGTCCCGGACCTTCTAACGTATTACGGACCTTTTTATATATTTAACACTTTATTTTAATTACTATATAGGAATTATAATAAATAAGATTAAAACCTTTAAGGTGTACTTTATACTCTTTATCCGTTAACTAAATTAAAGTCTCTAATCTTAAGTAATTAAATCGAAGGTGCTAACGTAAGGTATTGCCTTCTAGAAGTTTCTTAGCAGTTTTATTAGTAAATTAATAAAATTATACGTAAAAAGAAGATTAATTAATATGTATTTTAAAAGGTATATATTTTAATATAAATTATTTAAATTTTAAAGAGAGATAGTAAAAATAAATATTATTTAAGCGGAAATGTAAATAATTAAAATTAAAAGAATAATCCTAATATAATCCCTTTTTTAATAACCTTTTTAAAGATATAAGGTTATAGGCTATTCTTAATATAAATACAATATTATTAAATCTAAGACTAATAAAAAGACCTTCGTCGTTATTTACTATTAAATAGACTAAACTATACCCTTCGATTATAATAGATTTATCTCCCGCCTAAATATAGTCTCCTTCCCTTACGGGTATAAAGCCTTTAAACCGATTAGTTTTATTAAAAATATAAATTATTATACCTAAATTAAGAATTATTAAATTTTTTGATAGGTACTTTAGCCCCTTATTATAAGGTTCTAGTATTAAGAAATTCGCTTTGTAATTAATATTACTAATACGCCGACTATTAAATTAAAGGCTACCGACGCTATTAATATAAAATACCTCTTCTTTATCTTTCCTAATTTAAACTTCCTTTAGGATCTCCTTCGTATATTAAATAAATTTAGGGTCCTTCTAATAATTTTTATTTACTCTCGTACGGATATAAGAATTCTCCTTAAAATATTCGGGTTGGTTAATAATATTAATATACTAATAATATTTAATTTAATAACCTATATATTTATAAATAGGGTAAACCCTCTTCGGCTTTTTATTATTATAATCCTAATAACTTCCAACCGGCTTTTTACTTCAATTATCCTAAGGGTTACTAAGAACGTCCCTACTAATTTCTTTAATAAATATAATTCTAGCCCTAAACGTTCCGCCCTTATAAATTTAAGAACTACCTTTACTTAATAGAAACACTTTGTAAACCGCCTACCTAAACTCTTAGACTATATTTATAAAAGTATAAAGCTTATTATTTTTAATTTAGTAATATATTATAACTTAAATATTAAGGAGAGAATTAAAGAATTTATTTATTATTTAGAAGAAATTATAACGCTAATTTTCTACGTTATTATATTTATTTACCTTATAATATTAATTAATAATTATAATTCCCTCCTACTCTTTAAATTAAATAGTCTAATTCTTAGGAGGATGAATAAAGCGAACCTTCTTTTAATACTTAGCGCGGGCATCCTTTTTAATTCTAACGAAGTTATAACTAATTAAAGCGTAGAGTTTATTATATTAGATAGTAATAAATTAGGTTTCTAAAAAATAAATTAAATAAAACTTTTTAATAATATACTTTTTTATCCAATCTTTAATTTTATTAATATTTAAAATAAATTTATCTTAATCCTTTTTTTCGTAATAGTAATTAATTAAGGCCGCCTTATAATTATAAAAATTAAATTCGGATGTAAAGCCTAACCGTTTAGTGGTGTAAGGGTTCTACGAGGTATACACACAGGTAGGCCTTGATGAAAGCTGTAATATTCGATAAGGAGCAAGAGGACTAGCCAGTCTGGAAGCTAGATTAGGTATAGCTAAATATACGAAAGAGGTATAGGGAAGAAGGTGCTAGAAAGCCGAGCCGAGCCGACGGAGCCGAGGCAAACCGAGCCGAGCCGACGGAGCCGAGGCAAGCCGCCGGTCGTTTGGAGAACCCCCGGCAGGCATAAGCCTAGCAAATGCCAAATGCTAGGCATGACTTTTGGGCGCTAGACCTATAACATTACCCCCTTCCTCCCCTCCCCAAATACTAAATACTAAGATAGAAATTTATATATACGAATAATAATACCTAAAACCAGCCAAAATAGCGGCAATCGCCTACTCTCGTTATCTCTAGCGGATAGAGGCGGGCTCTAGTCCCGGCCGCGGAAGTCCCGGCCTTTCCGGGAATAAAACCCGATTACGGACTACCAATACTTCTAGCTCCCAAGCGGACAACGAATCACGATACTAGCGGTTATCCTTCCTACCGTTAAATACTCCTAACGCCTAAATACCTAGTTTTTGTAATTCTAATAATTAAGTAAATAGAACTAATAATACAGTAATAATCTATACCTAAAATAGAGTCCCTAGGAAAATCCTATTTATTATCTCACCACCTTATCTCTTACGTATACGCTAGTACCGGCTAGCTAAGCCTAGCCACTAGATTTTAGAGTACTAGAGAATCCTCTCTTAACCTCTAATTCTATCTATTTATAAAGACGCCTTATCCTGCCCGGGCTATAGCCTTACCCTTAATATACTTCAGTATATCGTTAATAGGATTTGTAATAAGCGTTCGAACGATAGAACCCGAGCTTCCTTATATTGCCTACCTTTCGGTAGTAGTTTTGCCAGGCTACTCTCTATCCTCTAGGTGCTCTAGAGCCTATTATATCTCTTTTGTTTCGATGTCCTCTATAAGCCCCTACTAGAATAATATATAAAAGAACGGCTATATTATAATCTTAGTTGTAAAAAAGGTAGTCGTAATATAATCTTCCTCTTATATTTAGAAGCGGGGAAAAAGGTGTATTTGTTGTATCCTCCTCTTCTTAGTCTATAATACTAGCTTAGATAACCACCAATATAGTTTATTAAGTGTAAAAGAAAAATCCGTAATTGAATTCGGGGTTCTCGAGATACGGGGTGGTCCGTGACTGAATTTAAAAGGTTCTCGAAAGCTACGGGGTAATAGTAGTCGGGGTTTAGAAAGTAGACCGGATACTAGAAGCGGAAGCTTGAGCGAGACTTGGGTTTCAAGTTCTCGGAAGGGGTAGTAAAAAAGTTAGAATAAAAAGTAGAAGGAGCTCTAAATTACTAGAGGCGGAGCCAATCTATAGCGATAGACCGACATACTCTTATATAACTAGGGACGGCGGGGTATTGAGACGAAATATTAATTTTAATATTAGGTTATAGGAAAAGCGTGGGCGTTTCGAAACGATGTAGGGTTTTCAAGACGGTTGGTAGTAACGGCGTCCGGGGTTCTTGAACGTTGCGAGCGGGGCGGCTCAAGAAGGCTAGAGGTTTAAAAAGAGGGTTGAATATAATATAAGGGTTCTACAAAGTATATATATAGGTAGGCCTTAATAAAAGCTATAATATTCGATAAGGAGCAAGAGGATTAGCTAGTCTGGAAGCCAGATTGGGTATAGCTAAATATACGAAAGAGGTGTAAGGAAGAAGGTGCTAGAAAGCCGAGCCGAGCCGACGGAGCCGAGGCAAGCCGAGCCGAGCCGACGGAGCCGAGGCAAGCCGCCGGTCGTCTGGAGAACCCCCGGCAGCATAAGCTTGGCAAATGCCAAATGCTAAGTATGACCTCTGGGCGCTAGACCTATAACAAGTAGTAAAGGATATTTTAGAAGTTAGTCCGGAAAGGACGGGTATTCGAATTAAAGCGGGAGTAAATTCGGTAAATACTAGGGTATAAACCGGGGCTATAGCGGACTAAATAATTTAAAAAGTTTAGGTATTAGTTATTAGAAGTTTATTATTAGTCCCTTCCTCCTCGGTAGATTCGAGGATCTACTACTAAATCTATATCTCTTTAGTTATTTCGATAATTAATTCTTAGAAGTTAGTAATTAACGGTTTAAAAGGAGTAACGGGCTAAGGGATTTTCTTCTTAAAATTAGGGTCGATAAAGGATTAGAACTCCTTATTAAAGGCTTTATCCTTAAATTCCTTCTCCTAAAGATACTAGTCTTTAAACTTATTAAGGGTAATTCCGCCCGTAGTCTTAAAATTAATAAATATTATCGAATATAAGGGTTATTATCTTTATTATTATTTACTAAATATTATATTTACCCGGTTGATTATAATCGTTGATCCTATATATAAAACTCTTAATTATAGAATACAAATACGAATAGGGGTCAAAATATATATACGAAAATAGGGTATAGACTATATATTATATAAAGATCTACTAGGTAAATCCCTTACACAGAATCTCTAATATTAGGGTTTTGCTAGTTATACTAGCGGGCCCAGATTATATAAGATAGGGCGGTTTGACCACCCCTATCACCTCTTTTATCCAATAGCTCCGCGTTATTAAATTGAAAGTTGTTCGAGTGTGACCTTAATAGTCTCTATCACCCTAACCTCCGACGACTGCCTTCAGCGGACCCGCCCCACAAAAAGATATGGGTCTCCCCTCCTCGAACGCAGTAAAAGGAGGTCTATTACGATTTTGCGCCAAAACGCCGTCGGCTGCCCAAAATCCTATATAAATTAGAAATTTTACTTTTAATAAAATTTATTGAAATTGTAATAGGGTACCCGGAGGATACGCTTTTCGAGCTCTTTCTAAATATATAATTTTTATAACGCTCGGACCACCCGTTGAAGTAATACAACCTTAAAGATAAACCTTCGTCGGCTACCATTACTTTAAAACTTTTAGACACTCCTAATTTTAAAGGTAAATATTAATCCTATTGTAAAAGAAAATATACGTTGAGGATGGCCTCAACGAGACGGTTCTAATAATACCATTTCTATAATATACGGACTACCCGTTAAAGTAATACAACTTCGAGGGGGTAGTATTCTATTTTTTAGCTTTTAAATCTTCTTGATTTTTAACCTTATTAATAACCGTATAAATAAAATAAATATATGTAGAGGATAGCCTCGATAAGACGGTTCTAATAGTATTATTCTTATAATGCACGGACCACCCGTTAAACTAATGCAACCTTGAGGGAGTAAAAGCTTCAAAGTTCAAAGCTTTGCATTTCGACGAATATTGATTATATAAGAAAACTAAGACTACTATTAGAATCAGAATAAAAAACTCTATATATTTAGGCTTTAACCTAATTACTAATTATTTTATTAGATTTATTTTGGGTCTAAAAAGTAAAATTAGTTATTCTGCAGCCGACGGCCAAAAAACGCAAAACCCGCTCAGACCTACTACCGCAGAACGGGGAGGGTGGGGTTCGGAGGTTAAATGGGTCTGAGAACTGAGACTAGACCTTGAATGGTCCCTGCCTGCCTTATAGATCGAACTGGAAGGGGACTTCCCGGGCGCTCACTTTCGCAAACTCGACCCAAGTGGTTCTAGCGCTTCTTGCCCTGTTATGCCCTGTAAAATTGTTAGTGCATTGCTGTTGGTGGCGCGCGTCAACCTCCAGTTGCCCCCGGGCCATCCCTTCCACTTTGCTTTGCCGTCAACGCTTCTAACATTGCTTCTTCTTCGACCTCCCACCGTCCACGACATCGACAATGTGACAGATTACCGCTACCACGCACTGGGTTGCGCATCTGGTTCGTTCAGTAGCTGTCAGACAGACATGAGGATAGACAGGTGAATTGCTAAAAAAGGGTTGACTTCTGCAGCTAGTCTGGTAGTGTACCTGCGCTGTCCTGTCCGCTAACAGATTGAAGCCGGTGAAGCAGACTACGAACATCTCGACATCCATTATACGGCTCGCAGAGCGCAGATATTCTAGCGGTGGCAGCACCACTGCAAGAAAATGCGTTTGTTGTTCGCTGGTCATTGGAGGCCTTGCCTGCCGTCGACCTTTCTTTGGGCGAAGGACCTGGGTGAAGGACCCGGTACATGAATGATGTTGGAGATGTTGGAGATGGAGGGCCACTCGTTAAAATCCCCGCCATAACTGCCAGCCAACAGCGACGGCGACAGTCCTCGGTCCGGGTCCGTCTCAGGTGTCCACTCCCGAGGCCCCGGTTCCGGTCTTCACTAGACCACACGTAAGACATCACGGAGATAATACCGCCGGAACGCCATGATTAAACCGTTGACCGTCTTGTCTCTGCCCAATTCCGAGTCCGGGAAAGATTGTCGGTCTCTGTCAGCGCTGTTTCTGTTTCGCGGATGTTGAACCGACCGGTAGACTATCAGGAGCTCTTGTCATCCTTTCGTTTCTTCTTTTTGCTGATCACGGGGAGGGGGATCACTAACACTCGAATAGTTGAGTAATTACTCTTCTCATCCCCCCATTCTGCCATCCCATTCTCCATGAACCTCTACACCCTCTTTAGGTGCCTAATGTCTGAAAAGAGTTCTCATGATCTGATGATCTACGTAGGACCAAGTGAGCGCTCACTCAGCTGCACTTTTGACACCTGCGGGATCCCTATGACAACTTTCTGATAATTGGTTCGTCTTTTCCCTCGTCTCTTTCTTCTTTTCTTTTCTCGTCTTTGGTTTGTTGTTGAAGATGACGGCCCCATTCTACCACCTCCACTCCACGGGTATGTCATCTGGCCCGTCCGGCTCCGTAGATCCTCTCAATTCGGTTCACTGCAACCGTCACACTTGCAACCATCACCACTACAACATCACAAAAAATGATAGTGTAGTTGCACTCATCACCTATCCCAACAGCACCATGACATCCGGGGAACCTGGAAAGCTTCCCTTTGCCTTTCCTATCACGCTCAACGCAGTTATTCCCGCTCGTCTTCGGGTGGAAGGCTCTGAGATTCGGCGGGCAATTCTCATAGCGCACCTTATAGCGCCAAAGGATCAGCCCATGGGAAGTTGCATCGCGTCTGCTTGGCTTCCACAGCCCTCCCAGAGCCCTTAGAGCCCTCCCAGTCCCAAGAGATATCACAAGCCTGCACCCCCTCAGAAAAGGGAAGTTATTCCCTACTGTGTCCTATTCCCTACCCCCACCATTGCTACCCTTCACCCACCGAGGCGCTGAAACTAGCGGTCTTTTAGCTGCCTTTTGCCATTCCGGGCTGCCAGTCCTGCCTGTCATGTCACCTGTCCAATGTAGCTGTAGGTGATAGCGAGTTACCATTCACTGGTTGGGCAGGGAGGTCACTCAGCCCGCCAACGACTCCTTCCAACCACTAACGAAACCAGCCAACGAAAGAAAAGCAAAGGCGAAAAAAGGGAAAGAGAAACAAGGGAGTCCCCTCGCCTGTCACTCTCGTCAACGAGGGGAAAGCTGAACGCTCATTGCTCCGACCAAGTTTTTGGAAATTGGTGCCATCCATCACATCCACCACATCCTAGATAATCGATCTAATCGGGGTCTCCCGCTTGATCGAGATTGTGGATCCAGATTGGATCGTGTCTTATTGAATGGAACTGAACCAGGTACTTGGGCCCTACACTACAATAATGCTCTCCACTTCCTCCTCCCCGTCCTGTGAACAAAAGGAAAGAAGGAAAGAAAGAAAAAAGATTACTTAGCGTTGTCCATCTCGTCTTCGCTCAGATACACCCCAGCCCCGTGCCTGTCATGGCGAGCTGGTTTCCTACAAAAGCGTAGCGTAGAGGGCAGCTTATACCTACTGGCACTCCAGCCAATCCAGTTGCCGATGCCCGTTCGGGTGTTCTGTAGCGGGCCGATATGTCATCTGTCACTATCAGACTGAATGAGGGGAAGTCAGGGCAAGGCATCATCACTACCATTCCCATCTGACTAGTGTACACAGACCTGCCAAACGGGCTTCAGCATTTTTACTTTTTGATGAAGATAGTCAGGCTGTCATAATTCTCAGATCCTAGTCAACTCGGGGTTTGCATTGGCACACACACATCCATTGTCTAAGGAACGAATCATGAAGATGCTGTTTGAAGGCCTCCCGAAAACTTGACCGCAAAGCAAAAAACTGAACCAAAGCCTGACATACCCGGTGCAGTAGCATCATGCATCTTCCCCGTTCCGCTGCTGTCAGCCATGATGATCCCGCTTTTCTTCGTCCGTGAAGGCTTTCTTCTTCGCGCAGGCTGACTGACTGACTGATGAATGATGGTGGCGTCAACGTGGGGTGTAACATCATAAGCGTAAAAGGGTCTCAGATGATCGTTGATAACCCGAAAAAAGTGAAAACGAAGCCGGTGAAGGCACTGGATATCCACTACGCAAAAGAAGAAGCAAAGCGTGAAATTTCCTCATCTGGAACTCTAAGCGACAATTTCCTACCACTTTACCCTTTCATCACGAGCCTGCTTCTCCACCACCTCGACGCTACGAACATTGCGTACATCCAGATGATGCACGACAATGGACGGTTGGTGATCTGTCAAGCCCTGATTCGCACACTCCTGACCCAGCATCACGCCTCTACCCGGAATGGCGGACAAGAAGTGGTAACCCCCGTCAACACCCTTCAACCCAGCAACAAGACCCGAGCCATAACCAGACAGCCTTGGGGGAGTCTGGGTCTCTGCTGATCATGCCATATCTGACGCGCTATCGAAGGGGCGATCAAGATCAAGATGTGATATCTCTTTTAGCGCAAACGGGCGGCATCGCGGAAGCAGATCATCGGGGATAGGTATGTCTCCGAAGGGGACGCGGCGGGATGAACCTCCGCGGAGGAAATCGTAGGGTCTGTGGTTAGCTAGACATCGTTGGTGTTGATGGCACTTTGGAGCCTGATATCGTCACCAAGGATGCCCAGCTAACCACACACCCAAAACTGATAGCAAGTCTTTGCCGGGAATAGCGCCTTGCCCAGCTCATTGGGTACATGGAAACACAAGTCCGATAATGATGAGGGGAAGGTGCCAATCTGGCTGGATATCAACATCCACGGAGCATATCCTGCACAATAGTTCTCATCGCACTGGAGGAGACGAGGCGGATCTAATGGACAAGCATGAGGCACGGTCGTGGCTGTTGGCGCCATGATCGGAGTGATGAGCCATGTGTCTAACTTCCATTCTTCGCCGTGGCACTCGCCACAACCAAGACTCTGAGCTTTATCCCAAACCAAATACTCACAGGCCAAGGTTGCCCAAGGCTATCACTCCCCAACCCACAGCCTTATCCAGGAACACGGCTGCTTGAGATACACACAGAGTGACTGATGACGGAGAAAACCTTCCACAAGTGAAACTGCAACGATTGGGACATTGAGCATGTGATATCTCGTGAAATCTTCCTGAAACACATCGATCTTCGTATTCGCATCCATCGTAGAACTGTAACAGACGGAGATATTATACCCGAGTGCTCGTGGCTTGTCTGACCGTCCCGTCCGTTGCGGCTCAACAAGGCCAGACCATCTGGATGACGAGGCTCAGCTGCGCCCGTAGCTTGTGAATGATGCCGAAGACTACCATGGGACCCTCCATTACGCCCTTCAAGCCAGCCCGGCTGCCAAGATGCCGCCGCTCTCTGCCCACGTCCATGCCGTATCACCAGCTTCTTCTCTTTCCCGGCCGTACTATGCAATGGTCTCATACTGTCAGGGCAGACTGCCAAGTGCCAGAGACACCGCGTCATGAACGTAACCCACGTCCCAACGGCACCAATACGCCGCGGTCCATGCTCCCACCTTTCATAGAAAAATCCCCGGTCTTCTTGTGTTGCCGGTCCGGTCGCGCTCGGTTCAGTTCCAGACCCGTGTCGGTACCACAACACTTTTGTCACCTGTCACAGAAGACCCGCGGGATGCAAAGAAGGCTTGAAAATGCATGGTACATTGACGCTGACGACGCCGCGGGATTGACAGAAGGGACACTGGGACGCTTGGACGGGAAGGAGCAGGTGGTGTGTGACAGGTATGCTCGGGGATCTCGTCGTGTGGCCGGTGCTGACTGGTACCGAGGGGTTCCGTGTCTTTAAAACCGGTGCCACGGAAGGGTTCTTTGGCCCGTTCCGGGCTCTACTTTAGCAACTCCGTAGGCGCGGTACCATTATCAGCAAGAATATGGCTCGGTGGCGATGACCTCAATGGATTATAACCATCCTAGACTCGACCGTGAGAGACGGAAATGGTCAGTCTCACGAGTCTGCAAGATGCCGGGCGGAAATGACATGTCAGCATCCAGAACCATGCAAGAAGGGGTTGTGGTGTCGTTCCAAATGCATCGTATCCGAGATCCTCCAGCGGATGGATCTTCCGTGTGTGACAAGCGTGTCTTTAAATCCAGCAACGCCAGCATCTCACGGCTGGCGGGAGACGGAGACGTCTCCCCACGCGACTTTACGTACGCACATGTGAAGAGCGATCCTGTCAACTTGACCCGGTATGTTTGGAGATACAGGAATGGTTGTCTTGGCAAGCTTTGCTTACAGCGGTGATAGTCACGCTGGGGAGAAGAGAAAAAGACAAGTGAGGGTGCCTCTCTGTCATCATCAGAACCGGCGTTTCTTCTTGGCCGGCCCCGCGGCAGCTCTCTTCTCCAGCTCCTTCTGCAGCTGGGCTCGCTTCCGATCTGCCCGCTCCTCGGACGTTTCCCGTGGCTTGGGAGCCGCGCTAGGGCTCTTGCTTCTACCGCGACTGATAACCCTGCTATCTGGCTTTGGAGACGGAGCTTTTCCAATCGTTCCCAGCTTGTGTCTCTTTGGCTGAGAAGCTGGAGGCGGAGACGGCGATAGTGCAGGTTCAGGTTCAGGTTCAGGTTCAGGGTCTTTCTGCTTCGCTTTACCGCCTATACCCCCTATGCGACCAAGTCCTCCCTTTTTGGGCGCAGGCTTGGACGAGGGAGGAGAAGGGGACGCGTCTTCCTCTGCTTCTGAAGCTGTTTCTGAGGCCATACCATTGTCTTCCTCGGGTATTGGTGGCGACGGTGAGCGGCTGGGCGGTCGCTTCCGGCCGCCAAGGGCGCCCAGTCTACGAGGCGGCGTGCTCTTCGGCGAGGCTCTGGTAGAACGAGGAGGTGGGCTCTGGGTCATCTGCACATCTTCGTCCTCGCCGTCCGATGTGGTGTCGTCATCGTCAATGACCGTCTGACGCGTGGCGGTACCACGTCTTTTGCTCGCCGACCCGAGCCCAGGCGGCGTGGCTTGCACTTGGAAGTCGTCGTCATCGTCTCCTTTCGTTGGTGACTCTGGTGGTGGAGGCGTCTGTGTTTCTCTCTTTGACCGTTCGGCAAGGACAACCTTTCTCCCTCTGCCGAGCTCAGTCCACCAGGTGTCTAGCATGACTGATGCTTCAAAATCCATTTCCGGGTTGTGCTTGAGGCCGGTTTCGCGGAAGACGGTGTCAAGCAGCGCAGGAATGTCTGTTGATCTAGTGGCTTCTTGTACTCCATCCTTTCTGAAGTCTGCTTCGAAAAAGGGCGCGAGACCCTTGATCTTGCCTTCTGCTTCCTTCCTCTTGACTTTGCGTTTGCCTGGCAGTTTGTTGAAGATGTGCTCGAGCCCCATACCGTTGGACTCCAGCTTGTCTACAAGTCTGTTAATGACGGCGTCCTTGTCGCGAATGGTAGTAATCAGATGATCGATCTCTTGTGCTCGAGCTTCGTGCGATTGGATCAGTGGCAACACGAGTTCCGTCGCAAGCGTAGAGGCAGGGCACTTTTTCAAGTACAGTGGCCACTTCAACGGCTTGAAAGGCTCGGGGAGAATGCAAGTAATATGAACCTCAATAGAATCGTCTTTGCCTTTGCTGAGAGTCAGAGACGTGTTGGGATGCTCTGGGTCGTCAATGTCGAAGGCAGCTCGGATCCAATCCAGCAACCTCTGCAAGTTCTCATTGCCGTCTGTTGGGTCAATACTGGTGTCCTCAGCCGATGCTCTCCCCATAATGGGTCTTCTGTCCATGTTCTCCACCCAGACGTTGGCAAGGTCGGTCAGATGTACCTTGTATGACTGGGCCGTGAAGTCGGTGGCAACCAAAAGGTTGGGTATGCCCGGGACGGCGACCGGAAGCGGCCTCCATGGCGGAGAGTTCAACATATTGGGTAGCTGGCCAATGATCGGAATCGAATCGCAGACGGAGACGGTCGGGGTTGTTCAGAGTGTCCGGGTGCTGGGTGAAGCATGAGTTAGACGGGAACGGGAGAACATTGGGCAGCAAAGATATGCCAGGGTAAGTGGAACAGAAGCACTGGGTGGCTTGATGAGGCTCAGGAGGAAATGCTAAGACAACTTACCTGATGCGGTGGAACGAGTAGCGGCTGTACCAGTACTTGGCTGTAACACGGCGTAAGCTCGAGAGCGTGTTGAGCCTCTTAACGCCTAGGCGGCAAGATACGCGGTGGCCTCGGCCCTTTCCGGTACTCTTGACAACAGCTGCGGGGCGTCGTAGGGAAATGTTGTGATAACTAGGCGCAGTATGTTGGTCTGTCTGTCAAGGCAGCTTCATTAGCCAAGGTGAACCCAGCCATGACGTATCTGGCCATAAGGAGGGCCTAGGCCATCCATTTGGGATCAGCCTTTTGATTTGGAATCTTTCTCGTACGCTGTATCACAGTCTCACAGTCTCACAGTCTCACCATCCATGTGGGAGCTCCTGGTATCGTCCTTTGGGGCCCAGAAGAGCCTCTTGTATAGGAAATGAGGCGGGCGGAGTGTTGCAGAGTGTCAATGGTACCACTTGGTGTCTTCTTGGCTGTCCACCGTTGCGAAGAAGGCTGAGTGAGCCAGTTCTAATCGGAAGCCGTCAAGACTCTGGGACGAAAGATGCCTGGTAGATTGAATGGGAGCTCACCTCTGGGGAGATCGGGCCGGAATAGCGAGGAGCCTCAAGCGCGCGGGTGTCGGCCGACAAGACGATGCAATGCCGGGACTTGGATCGTCTGTGTCACGGTGTACAACGAGAAGCGCAGATGTAGCGACCTTTGGTGCCGCACTGTCCTGATCGTCGTGGAAGGGTGAGATTAGTCGTGAGGTTGAGAACTTGAGCCTCTCGTCGTCGTGGTCTTTGTTCGGCCTCTAAGTGGCAGGAATCGAGTCGGCTAGATCCAAACTGACTGGAACCGTCGTAACCAAATCTGAGAACTGAAATTTCCCCAATGAAGAACTTCGCGACAGGGCGGCGTTAGAAGTTCCGTTTGTCAAAGGCTCCTTCCTGCCTCCTGGATCCGTTTCGCGATTGTGATGTGATGTCAAGAACAGAAGGAACGCTGAAGGTCCGTGCACGATGGGAGCTTGCATTCAGGCAGCAGTGCTCTTTACCGTCCTCTCACCTAGGTGTACAAGGCTAGCGACTCGGGCCATGACGGTGAACACCTCTACCAAAAAGGTAAATCATTCAATACGCCTTTCCACCACGTAACGTGTATTTAGTCTCTCAACATATTTACTCTTTAGAAACTGTAATGTCAAATTGGGAAAGCAATTAAGTTGAGAAGTTTGTTGTCCTGTCGCTAACATCGCCGCGCTCAGTCCCCCGCAAAATCTGTTAGTCCCTAAACAGACGACATGCATCACAACTGAGACGATCGAACCATCTAGCAGCCCTTCCATTCTTTTGTTCAGGTTTTTGCTGAGGTGTCCCTGTTCCATTCAAATCTGCATATCAAGTTGCGAGTATATCACCTTGATGAGACAAAAAGTGCTTTAGCCCGGGGAGTGTAAATGAGCAAAGACGGGAATGTCCCAAGTCCCGGGTCCGACCAGATCGGAGATGTGGATCCCGATGTGGCCCGGATATGTGGAGCTAGAGCGTCAGGGTCCCGGAAACCTGGACAACGACCTTCAAATCCCAGTTGTTACGTGGTGTTGAGCACAATCATCGTTGTAGTGGGAGTAAGCAGTGCCGGTATATTTGCAAGTTATTCACTGGAGAGCGGCAATGCATTGTTGCTTTGTTCTGTGGCTCAATCATTCGGTCCTTTGCGTGGTCTTTTCTCCCATAGACAAGGACCACGGAGAGGCATCTAGAGATTTTGATTCCAATCGAGAATTCGTACGAAGAAGTTCGGTGATTCCTGTGGCACCATCATTCTTTCCATTTCTGAGCAGGTGGGTTGAAAACTTGAAGTGTCGGGCACTGCATTAGTGCTTGGCGCGGGCTGCAAGCCCAAACACGTGCTTCCGTGAGTTGGCCGCGCGCGATTCAACTCCTGTTCTTTCCAATTGCGACTTTCTTTTTTGCGTTTTGGAGGGGCGGCGCGTCACGGTCCCATACGGTGCCCTACACATTTGGAACACCCGCGTCGTTGATCTTTATTTTGACATCTTCACCAACCGCACCGATTTGCACCCAGGATCGTATCAGCAGAACCAACACGCGAAACTCTTTACCCAGACATGGCCATCTTGAGCTGCTTTCCCGGGCTCAAGGCCAACCTTAGGGTCGGCGGCGAGCTCGCGAAGGAGTATGATGCACCGTCGGAAGAGGTCGAGGCGCGCTCACAATCGTTCGACTTCCACAAGCTGCACTCGACTGTCGGCGAGGAAACACCCTACTCATTGTGTTACATCGAAGCGAAGCCTGGCGAGCCTTTTGAATTCGTTATTGACGCCAGGGGCATGGGGCTTCAGAAGCCTCAGATGGTCGAGCTGACTGCCGTTCTGGACGGATTCAGGACCCATCCAGAACTGGTCTACGGTGGGGTTCGCACGATCGGTCAATGTCTTACTGGCAGCGCGCAAACGGGCTATGCAAACACAAAGTTCAACTTCGCTGCTCTCGATATTTGTAGGATCATCCTCGCCGTTTTGCTTCCTGCGGGACAATATTTTCCATTATGCCTTGTCGCTGACAGATTGACACTGCAGTGGAAAGGCCGGTGCCGGAGAAGGACATCAAGAAGCAGATCGAAGAGGCCAGTAACTACGGAACACTCCTTGTCGAACTCAAGGTAGTTGAGCTGAAACAAAGACGGCACCCACCATCCATCCACATCGCCACACCCAAGCTGCCTGTTCTGGAGGTTGCCGAGAAGGTTCTGAAAGGAAAGGCAGTGGACAGCAGAACAACGTAAGCGGCCAAAATATGCTGAAGGAGTCAGTAGTAACATGAGCAAGGTCATCACTTACACGTGCCTAGTTTCCAGTCAGAACCGACTAATGAACCTGCTTGGGTTGGCGTTGGATACGCCGATTCCAAGCGGCGGCCCTTTGCAATTTTTGAGTTCAGATACCGAACAATGGGTGAGTGCAGCCGCAGCTACTTACAAGTCATTTGCTCACACAACATCACAGAGGGCCTTATCCGAGAGTTCATTGTACCCCGGCCCGAAGAAGTTATCGACGTCGAGGAGGAGTACATGGTACGCATCCCCCCTGCATTCTCAAGATCTACTGTCCCAAACCAAAACACGCTGGGCTAACTGTTCGATGTTTTATGACAGCGTATCAAACGTATCAAGCCCGAAATTGCCGTCGAGGCCCGTGGTATCAAGAGAGAGCCCATGGACGCAGATCTGTTCGCTGCCCGCTACAAACAGCGCCGGTTGGAAGACGGCAAGGTCGAGATCGATCTGACAGATGACTAAGGTTCGCACTGCACATGCGTCGGCAACCTTCAAGCAGGTTCAAACAATGTTTCTTTTCTGGGGAGGACTTTTTGCGCTGTCATTCAACGTACAAAGGGGCCAGAAAGGCATGGAGCAAGGAGCAAAAGGCGTCACGGGGGTTGACTGCTGGTCTTGTTATTGCGATTGGTGGGGAGTGGCACTTGTTTCCAACTATGAAGACGCGAGAGGCAGGATCTGCTGTTTGTCCAATGACTTTCTAGCAACTGTATTTGGGATCCCAAGAACTAGGTAGTGCCAGCTTTTGCGGTTTACTCGGTTCGCCAGTACAGGTGACATTGGGCATCATTTTCCCGCACCCTAACTGACTTCCCATAGGTGGTACTAATAAACTGTAGCTCCTTCTCTTGTGCATAACTTGCTCTGTTCGAAGATCGGACGATAACAGCAAAGCGAAGCGGGAGAAAGTATTCGTTGAACAGCGCCGGGAGATCGAGAGTCGCGCAGGTGTACGACTCCATTGCTTTGATGGAATCGGATACGTGTGAATTCATGGCGCTGAAGGCATTGGTATGGGAGGTAGGCAACGGCCTAGTATATAAACTCGTGGACTCGTAGCCCTTGCTTGTGGGGATCGGTAGATCGGTAGGAGACTCGTGATCTCGTGGGGTCGAGGTATTGCGATTTGTAGAGCACTCGGTGGGCAGCGTCGCGGTCGATGCTGGAGCGTCGGAGGAAATTTGAACGATTGCGAGGTAGGGTATTGGGTATTGCCCCTATTAAAGACGAGTCTTGTTAGCTTGCTGTCCCGCTTGAAGTGGTGTGGGAGGTCGAGGGGAAGTGGCCGAAACGAATTGGAGGGTACTTGGACACTCGTCCATGATTCGACAACGAGGCGTGGTTGGTGAGTTCCAATTCGCGATTGCAATAGAGCGGAGCTTAAAATGCCAAAATCCTAGCTGTACGGCATAGGTAATCGTGGTATTATCGAGACGTGGATGTTCTCCCATTCCCGTCAATTTCGCTGTGTAGGCAAAGTTTCGTTGTCGGTCCCACTTTTCTTGGGGACGAGGCGGGAGGCGGGAGGCGGGAGGACCTTGATGGCTGCGCGTCTGTCGCGTTTGCATCCCGTTGGTTGCCTTGCCAGCCAAAGCAGGCCCAATGTGTCCTAGGAATTGTTGCGCCTTTTGTCAGTCTATTCAGTCCAGTCAGATATGTCTGGTGCGCGATGTTGACGGGAGAAACCAACGATGAAAGTCCGCTTCCGCGATGGATTCCAGCTCTCGTCGTCCCCGGGCCCCTTACCATGGAAGCCGAGGAAACGAATAACCACGATCACCGGTCGGGCTATCGCCCCAACCACTTGCCATCATCCTGTACCCATCTCCAGCTCTTTTCTGGCTCGAACGTCTTTTTTTCCCCTGGATTCAGCCTCGTACAAGCAAACACTTTCGTCAATCGGCCTTGCTCGCTTTCTGTTCATTTCGTTTTTTTTGTTATTGTATTCCCCGTCTCGGTCAGCATTGTTCTTGCTATGGGCCTCACCGCGACAGCGTAGCAACAATGAATCATCTGTTGTCCTTTATCTATCTTGGACGTCGCCATCTATATGCGCCTGCAACACCCAGCACTACGATCTATCGCTTGCAAAGACGATACATCCGCTAAGTGTTCTCTTCGCAGCTTCGCCTTCATTTGCTTGCTGGTCTTGAACGAAGAGTGCTAACACCTTTGACCCAAACAGATGCCGTCCGGAATCCGATCCTCCACCGCCGGCTCGTTCAAATGCTTCTCGGACGTCAATAACTCGATACCGCATCCTAGCCCATAATCTCAGCATCCATAGCCTGGACATCCTCCCTCCACTTACCACAAGTATCAAGACCCAACGGATTCTCTTCGATGCATTCCTGGAGCAAAGCGTCTTTCCCCAGTTCCAGAAAATCAGGATGATCTCCCTCAGGATCGCTCTCGTCGGCTCCAATCCATCCAGCTAGAAGCGGTTGACAAGAAACGTCTTGAGGGTATGTGAATCCTTCCGGAGGTTGGTCCACTCTAGCCACCGAGCCCAGGCCTCGAAGACACCTTCAATAACTCTACACCTGTTGTCCCGATCCCCATGGTTACCGTGGACTGTGGCACATACAAAAGAACACAAGACATATCACAGCATTACATTCTTCTCTACCTTAATATCACAACCTCTACCTCAACGTCCCAATCCATGCCCTTTACGAACTTGCATTCAAATAATTGACCAAAATCCCAAAAATTGAACACCGGTGACTTGCGTGCTCCTCGGTCTCGCAGCTGGAACCGCCAAGCACCGCATATGTCTACCTCCGTTAGCCCCCATACACATGAACCCCTCAAGTTGCCCGTCGTCTGGCATACTTTGTCTTCAGCCAGGGCCTATTGTCCATAACCCGCAATCAAGATCACCGCTCTCATTGGTAGTACCAGTTATGACTGGCCAGGATCAACATTCGGTTGGCTTTCCTCAGCCAGACACTTTTCCTCCTCCTTCTGCTCCTCCTCCTCATGTTTTACACCCACTTGTACCCTCTTTTCCTCAGCAGCTTCGATCTCCAGCATTACTACCTTCTCCTTTTCGAGGAAAAGCCGATACCCAGGAGCCATATTCTCAAGCTCTCCAAACTGCGGCTGGTGAATGAATTGGCAAACTAGGCGACAGTTGTAAGCGTCCCAAGTCTTATTTCTGAATCTTCAAAGACCACTAAGAGCGAAACTTACAGAAATGCGCCCAGAGGTTGTAATCAACCCACCAGTTGAACATCATCAATAGATCGGTGCTAGGATAGAGGTTGAGTCCGGACTTGAGCCCGCCTCCGCCGCTTCTTTTGACTCGGATCCATTTGCAACATGCATCGAAGGTTTCGGGGACGATGACCTTGGTAATGGTGTTTCTAACGCGGTCGTTGCTAAGGCCGAATGAGCTTTGGATGGCCGACATAATGTTGTGGCGGCGTCTTTTGGCACTGGCAATAGCAGCTGCCTCTTGGGAGGTTGGCGGTGTGTCCATGGTGCAAGGGTGTGCTTCCTCGGGGGTTGAGTCGTGATTGGGATGTTACAAAGTGGAATGTAGGATGGTGAGTGGTGATGATGGACGGTGGCGAGTTTGAAGCGAGAGCCAACGGAGCGGGCAAAATGGAAGTCACGAGCGCTGAATAGCCGCTGATAGCGATAAGGTAAGGGGAAAGGACGGGAAAGGACGCGAAACGCGTGTGAAAGACAGGAGCTGGGTGGTGAGTACGCGTTCGGTCCTGGCCGCCCTTTCCTAGTTGCTCTTGCCTTCTTTGCTTGTCATTCCGAGGTAGCTTTCGTCCAGGCAGCCTCCAGGCAGCCTCCAGCCTGCAGTGTTGCCTTGTCATTCACTCCTCCCTGACAGCACCAACATCTCTGACTTTAAGCTGCCATCCAATATGCCACGGTCAGCAGTCACAATGTCTTTCACTTTGGGGAAACACAGCAATAACAACGGCAACAAGTACTACGGGATCCACAAACGCCGGGAAAAGCTCCCTCTGCCGTGGTCCCTTGCCGCGCCGACGACCCCTTCCGGAAGATGGGCACACGGCCATACGCCTTATGCGCACATAAGATTTCAGAGACATCAACCCAATGGACCCCTCGTTGGTCAAGAGCGACTGTGATGAACGGAGATCTGGAGCAATAGTTGCCCATCTGTTTTTCTTCCGCTTGCTAACTTTGATTCTAACAGACTTCCCGGTTGTTGACGATGCATCGTATCCTCCTTCGTTCGGACGAGACCACAGGTGGCAACCACGAACACACAATGATACTCCATGCCACATCCACCAGGTTCCGCGACTTCCTGGGCCCGGGCTTCCCTCGTACATACTCGGCTCGCTATATGAGGTAGCGTTGACCTCCGTGTCGCTCCTTGCCATTTGACCTAGCCGCGGGAGAAGATCACTTGACTTTCGCGAATGTGGGATGACTCGCCATGCGCAAGGAATAAATTTCTGGAAACGACGCACGGTTTTCCTTTTCCAACTCCGGTCCCGTCACCAAACCACAACAACCATCCTCCCAACTCTTCAAGCTGGTCCATTATCCCATCATTCAAGCTGGTCCATTATCCCATCATTCAAGCTGGTCCATTATCCCATCATTCAAGCTACATAGCTTCAACTCTTCGAATAACAATCACGACGGAAAGCATATCCAATTCTGATGGCGCCGAATGAAACCACCGACGATGGCAAATCCTTCAAGAAGCAGATTGAAGCCCTCCAACATCAAATCGTAAATTCTACCAACGCCCACATTTCAGAGCTTGTGAAGATTCGACGCCAGGCTGCAACGTTCCAGGAGGAGATTGAATCTTTGCGGCAGCAGGTCCAAGATGCCAATGCTGCTCGCGAAAAGGCAACGAAAGCTGAAAATCCTGGTTCTCGACCTTTGCAGGCCATACCTATCCGGCAGGCCGTGGACGACAAGTCTCGGCCACACACATCATTCGCACAATTCTGCAACTTCTTCGCATCCGGTCCTCAACTTCCCGAAGAAGATTGGTACGCGATTGTCCCTCACCTCACCACTCAGAAACCGTCAACATCTTGCGAACTTCCTCTGCCCACCGAGTTCTGGGAGGTTGGTGACACCTGGGGTCCCGAACGAGCAAGCTATCCCTCGGTCGCTTCCGACGGGGTGCTGGAATCATGCTTGGGTCTCTATGCCGTCTTGAAAGATTCTTCGCGTCAGGATCGTGACTGGCGGAACATGGCCCTCTTGTCTGTGCGTCAGTTGATGAAGGAGATGCTCAGCAGGGGCATCGTCTACCAGGGGCTTATTTCTCTGATTGCCAACATGGTCATCGGGCTCGTCGAGACGAAGAAGCTGCAGACGGACGATCCCTTGCTGTTCGCTATTTGGCAGGTCGTTGCCTGTGCGGACGAGATGCTGAACCATTTGTTGTCCTCGGAAAGAAGGGCGCTCAGGGATATTCTTACCGGAGACTGGTCTGATATTGCTCGTTCCATCGAGGATCACAAGGACCTTCGCTCTTTCGACCTTATTCAACAGGCATCACCCAAGCCAGGCCGCATGTACATCTATTACCACCCTTCCAAGGCTGGAATAATTGTGAATAGGGATATGGATAGCAATCAGCGGCGCTACATTGTGCTTGACTTTAATGCCAGGAGACTCCGTGTCGTGGAGGGGGATAGATGGGATGTGAAGGATAATGGGACTATGGTTGGTGTTAAACTCCTTGGAAATGATAAAGGGACTTATTCCTTTTTTGCGATTGACAAAGAATCGTGGGAGCTCTTGATGTCAGATACGCTGGACGGTTGAAGGTGTTCTGCTCCAAAGCAAAAAAATGGGTTTCTACCCAGTACCCACTGGTGACGCTGTCACTCATGTACAGATAGATGGGAGATAGACAACAAATACAATCAATATTGGTAATATTGGTAATGGCTGTAGTCCACTGTCCATGGACAATGCCCAAGATTGCACGTAGTACACTCAGACGGAACAAAATTTGGCTAACATGGCATGTTAGAAGGCCCGCACTTTCATGCTTCGCCCTCCTAGGCAAGACGTCGCGTGAGGTCACAAGCAAGGCCAAGGTCTTGGCATGGCCGATTAACGAAAGCGGCGGTGATGCTCTCGATAACACCTCGTAAAGGGCCAAGTCGAATGAATATTGCAATTCTGGAAGTCTCTGACAAACGCCTGTTTCCCCACAGATTGGAGAGTTTTATAGTTGTTATTGACAGGTTTCTGTCCGGCTACGTTGCCATCATCAACTCAAGTGCCCTTGGAAACATCCACGTTGACCGTGCAGCCTTGTAAGTGTTGTGGGGCGAACCGGCGGGAGCATCCCTGCACCTCGTCAGCCTTACGACGGGTCAAATTTGCTGTAGCGCCTGCAGGCCTCTGCAGTGCACTGATGGCCGCTAAACTTCAGGGCCATCAGTGTCGCTTCAGGGGGCCGGTCCTACCTCTGCAATGACGGGAAACGGACGCAAGGCTCGACCCATCCCGTCAACAAACCGAACCCGACCTCCCGCCTCTCTCAATGTTCCACGCAACCGAGAGCAACCAAGTCGCCACACGCCAGGGAACGGAAGCCGCCCATCACAGTCGAAGAAATCAATGTCCGCACATCAGTGAGTCCAACCTGACCTGGGTGTTTCGGAAGAGAGAGACTGGCAGCTGACTGTTCGACCTACACAGGCAGGGAACCATCGTGCTCACGCACCGAACTCGAGCGATGTAGCGACCGATCGAGCGATGTAGCGACCGATCGAGCGACCGACCGACCGAGATCCATATCTGCCCGGAAATCTAGGTAGACAGGCGTTCCGGCTCGCGACATGGAATCCGATTTTCCGGCTTCTGTCCGATCAAAGGCGGCGAGCCTGCCGATTTGCGCTCGTGCTGGACAATACTGGGCTCGTCAGTTCCGTCTCGCACGCGATTCTGCCAACGGGCCTTCCGAGGATCACGACTCACGCCGATGTCCAGCGTTGCCGATGTTGCCTGCTTGAACTCAACGCAGGATTGACGGAATGCACAATATAGGGACTGTTGTTAGGTGTTGAATACCTGTACTAATTGCTGAATATCATAGTATACTCATGGCGTTGAGGCTTACGGTCAGACGGCCGTAAGGTTAATCTGACAGGGCTAATAAGGTACCGGTACAAGGCAGAATAGGAAGATTACGGTACAGTAGGTATATAAGGGAAGGCAGCCCCTATTAGTCTATAATATTCTAATTGAATAATATAGCTTCTATTCCCTATCTATTTTAATAGGTTATAAGCCCGGCTCCCGCAGTACGGTAGCTATACTAATACTACGAATTGGTGAAGACGCTAGTCTCCTTCTAATTTAGTATATTAGTAAATAGGCGTTAGATTTAGATTGTTTTAGATTATTAAAGCGGTTAAGACTAATTAACTTATTCGTCCGAATCCGTATCTAAACTATTAGAACGGAAGGACTTTATCCCGAATTTAGATAACTACGTTAGAAGTAGGTTATTTGACCGGTCTTAATAGTTCGAAATACTTAATCGGTATAATAAAAGAGATAAAAAATAAGTGACTACTTAGAGACGAATTTAGTAATAGAGTCCCTTTATAAATACCGGGAGATTTCTAATTAATAGAATTTAATTTAAATTACTTCTTATTTTATTTCTTTAAATTCTATTAATAACTTCTATTTTATTAATTATAAACTTTAATATTACTATAGTACTTAGAATTAGAATTACCCTACGTAGTGTTAATTTTATTGCTAACGAGTTAGGAAATAATAGGCCGTTTAATTCTACTAAGAATAGGATTATTAGATAGCTAATTGTAAGGATAGGCTCTATAAGAATTAGTCGCCGTCCTATTGCTATTACTAAAGTAATAGAAGCGGTTATATTAATTAATATTGCCGCTAACGCCGGCATTAATATTAGCGCTAATACTAGGGCTAATACCGACGATATAGATTTAGATAAAGTATTAAACGAATTATTTAATAAAGAAATTAGAACCGATACTACGGTACCGGTAGGACGGGTTAAATTTGATAAGATTTTCCTTTATAGAATTAATATAGTTACTAATCTTAAGCTTTTAAGTAAAAATGATTATAAGGTTTAGTATCGATTCTAATAGTCTATAACCGATATTATAAGCGCTTATAATATTATTAAAAATTACTTAATTAAGGAGATAGTCCTAACTTATACTCTAAAGGCTTAAGAAATTAAGTAATATAAAATTATTAAGATTTTTTCTACTACTTTAGGAGAAATAATTATAAGGCTACTAGGTAGGGAAGAGACCGTCGTTAGATTTTTTACTAAAGTAAAGGTAGAATATTTTAACGAAGGGATTAGCGCCCTATAGAGGATCTAATAGGAATAGAATAATTTTCGGCTTACCGATTTCGACGACATTAACGCGCTATCCTAAAAGATTATAGCGCTATAAGAGGAATATATTACGATTAGTTTAAAATATTGCGTACTAGAGAGCTATATAATTATAAGATTTTTAAAAGCGCTTAATTAAGAGTAGTATAGCGCTTGGAAAACTAACTTCTAGGCTGCTTATAGTAAGAAACTACCCTTATTTAACAACGCTACCAAATTAATTAATAGCAAATTCGTCCGGCTAAAAGTAAAAATTAAAAGAGAGGGTTATATAATAGTAATATTAGTAGTTAGAAAACGATTAATATAGTTTAGGTAGTTTGGGTATAATAATTAAAACTACCCTTGTAATAGAAGTTATATTTATTGCAATAAGCGTTATTATAGAGAAACGCTATTTGTACGGACCTCTTTCGCTATTTGTACGGACCTCCTAAAGTTTAAACTAAGTATAACTTAGCTAATAATAGGCGTATAAAACTAAAAGTAGTACTAAATTGCTTCTTGATTTTTTTTCTAATTTTCCGCGATAATAACCAGCCTACTAATTCTTTTATAGAGGAAGATACCCCCTACCTGGAAAATTAAAGTTAAAAGCTTTATATTCTACTACCCTTATTAAGTCTAGGACGTTTTGGCGAGCGTATACTAAGTGTCCGGGTCTTAGGAAATAAATAAAAAATCAAGAAGCTACCCAAAGCTATTTATCTTTCTATACGACTTTTTTTTAATTAGTTATTACTACTTTATATTTTTGAGATACGGTACAAATAGCGTTTTAGGTCCGTACAAATAGCGTTTCTCTTATTATAATGCCGACGCTTATTAGGATAAATTTCCGGAGTTAAAATATAAATATAATACTAAAATTAAAGAAAGGAAAGCGGAAGAGGAGAAGAAGAAATTATTTTTAATTATTCCTTCTAATAATAATATAATAGGTTTCTCGTCCCTTCCTATTAGCGATTAGACTAACGGTACTAGAAGAATCTACTTCTAATAATATATTTTCGAACTATTTTCTACAATTATTATATTTCTTTGATTCGGGCTATAAATAATATATAACTACTATTCGAAGCGACTTCGTTAATTTCGAACTATATAACGGTTCTATTACCGGGATAGGGGGCGTAAAAGTGTTAATACTAAATATTAGGGAAATTGAGAAGAAATATATTTTTAATAATATAATTTACTATAATTATTTAAATTAATATTGTTCTCTCTATTAGAATTGTCCTATTAATTAAAATATAATATATATAAGTGTAATTATTATTATTCGCCTCTAAAAGGTTTTATTTGCTCTAAATCTAGGTATTAACCTAATTTCCGTAATTTAAATACTCGATAATAGAATTAGTATAATTCTATTTAGAAATTATTAGCGTATCGAAAAAGAAGGAATAAGTATTTAAATTATTCGCTTTAGTAACTTCTTCGTTCTATAAATAATTGATACAATTTAGTAAGTTCTCGTTTTATATTTTGTTAGCCTAAAGATAAGGCTTTGGTACGAATATATAGGTTATTTTAGCGAATAGAATTTAGCTAAAATAAGTAAAATAGTTGATAGAATAAAAGAGGCTTAAAAATATTGTACGTATAAACTTTATATTCAAAGCCGTATAAGGGAGATACCTTATTAAAGAAAATTTAGATAGGCCGAATACGTCTTAGACGTGATTTATATAGATATTTGCGGTCTTTTTAATATATTAGGGCATTATAGAGAAAAGTATTAGATTATTCTAATTAATAGATATAGTAGGTTTAGCGGTTTGCTAGCAATTAAAATTAGGGAAAAGGTATAGGTTTTTATCTAAGAATTTATATAATTCTTAGAAATTAAAGAATTATAGTAAAGAAAGTATAGGATAATCTATTTCGATAGGGCGAAAGAGTTTAATAGTAAAGAATTTAATAAGTAGGCGGTTAAAAGAGGTACCTAAATTGAAAGGTCGGTAATAGAATAGTACTAATTGAATAATATAGTTAAAAGTTTAAATTTCTACTTCAAAGAAAAATTATTATCTATTATAATAGGGGGATAAATCCCTAAACAATTCTAATTAGAGATTCTTAAAACTATTAACTACTTTAGGAATCGAAGCTCCTATTTAGTATTTAATAAAACCCTATACGAAATAGTATATAGTTAAAGATTAGACGTTAATAATATTCGAACGATTAGGATAACTATTTAGTATTTCCTTCCCCTTTAAAGTAGGAAGAAGATAGATAAAAAATTGGTTAAATACGTATTTATCGGTTTTGAGGGCTATACAATCTATAAACTCCTATTGCTTAATAGTTGTATTATTAAATTTAATAATATTTATTTTGAAATTGAAATAGTATTTGTTAGAAGAGGAAAAACGGATGCAATTACTTAGATTGAATTAATTGCGGATATTCTAAATTACTAAGGGAGAGTTTTAGTAGTTCGCCTTCGGACCCTAAATAGGGGGAAATAGTAATAGTAAAGTCGTAGGAGATTGAGGGTAGAACTTTATTCTCCTAATTATTTTATCCTAGCTCCTAGTCCGTTATTATTTATACGATTACTACTTATATAGTCCTATTATAAATGTTAGTATAATATAACCGGTCGAATAATATCTATAAAGAAGTTCCGGTAGGTATTAAATTCCCCTACCTTAAAAGTTTTAATATAAATAGAAGAATTTATTTTAAATTTAATACGGGTAGTAACGCCGGAGCCTATTAACGATAGCGGATTAGAAATAGAATCCCTTATTATAGTATTTATTAGAATAGTATTAAATAGTTTTAATAAAGGGATAGAGCCGTAATTATTAAAGGAAGTTTAAGAAAGTTTTTTTTAGGATAAGTAGCTAAAAGGGATAAGAAAAGAATATACCTCCTTTATTAAAAATAGAATATAGAATTTTATTAAAGTAATACTAGGGATGAATATATTACGAGGTAAATAGGTATATAGATTTAAGAGGGGATTAAATAATGAAGTAATTAAAAGGAAGGTACGATAGGTAGTTAGAGGCTTCGAATAAATCGAAAGAGTTAATTACTTTAAGACTTTCGCCTTAATTATTAAATTTATAAATTATAAATTCCTATTCTATCACGGGGCGAGGGCACCGTTAGGTATGAGGTATGATCTTTATTATTATACGAAGGAAGTAAGAAAGGTGTGCGACAGCCAGGGCAAATATAGGGTACGGGTAAGATCCACCTATAAGTGGATTTACCCCGTAACTACTACTATATAGCTAAGCCTAGTACTATAGCTATACATACGGCTAAAGCATACACAATTATAGTATAGTACTAGCTATAGCACAATTAGTACAAAGTATATAATCTAGCCCTATAATACTACCCCCTCTTAAAAGAAGTTCCCGGCTATAAAATCGCTAAATATATAGTTTTACCTATTAATTCCTTCAAAGTAGGCCCTCCCGGATATTCCGTAGATACGCCCAATTAAAATCCGATAAAAACCTTAGCGCGCATATTAAGACGGGCAGCCGCTTGGCGCCTAGACTCCTATTCAGGAGCCAAATACTAGCTAAAATATTATTAGATATAACCCTTCTACCGAAACGTCTATTATTACGTTTAACAATCCTCCTATACCTCGCAAATTATTCCAATCGTATTATATAATTACCTTTCGCTACCTCTATTATTACTAACCCCGCGAGGAGTACTATAAAGACGTTTGTAATATAGCAGTTTATTTAAACGTACGTAGCCGCTATTAATATAGATAATATAGAAACCCTTTATTCAATTCCCATTTATAACTACCGTTTTTATACTAATTCTAGCCTTTTTAATTTTAACCGTTAATTCTATAGGTTATTAGCTCTATCCGTTACTGGGGGAATAGGAGACGTAAATTCGCCGTAAGACGTATTATCTCTCGTACTTACGACGGTTACTTTAAAAAAGAATATACTAAAGGTGTCGATTAGGGTGCGCGGATAAATCGGGCTAAACTCCTTTTTTATTAAATCTATTTACTTTATTAATTTCATCCTTTTTATTATACGATTCTAATATTTCGTCGAAGGGGTTATTATTATTATTAATATAAATTTAAGTTAGGGGTAATTAATATTAACGATTTCTTCTTTAGCCTTCCCCTACCTCGCCTCTTCTTAACCTAAATTAGTAGCGGTAACATATTAGGGTTAGTATCGTAAAACTTCCAGATTGCGTCGTCGTATCCTTTTAAATCTTTAATTAATTATTAACTAAGCTTATCAATATCCTTCTATTTAACGTAATATATTTAGCGGCTATTATTTATTTTACTATATCCTACAATATCTTCGAACTCCTATTCCTATTATTTATTATTATTATAATCGTTGGTTCTAATTATTGTACGGCCTTTATTGGCCTAAATATTTTATTCGATATTTTATTACCCTAGGAAGCTAAAAGTCTCCTACAATTTAACTATCGATATATAGAATACTAAGTTGACCTTTATATTCTTAAGGAGTTTAAACTTTACGTAGTAGGAATTATACTTAAGAATTTTAAATAGGCCCTCGAATCTAAGTACTAACTTAGCTTATAGTCTCCCTATAGCAAAGTTTTTAATATTTAATAAAATTTTATTACCGACGCAATATTTAGGGGCGTTACTACAGTTCTTATTTATATTTGCCTTATACCAGTTTTATATTTACTTAAATAAGGCTACTACGCCATTAAAAATAACTTAGAAACGACTAACTACCTTTAAAGCTTTGAAGAACTCCTTCTTCTATACCTTTAAGAGGTTAGGCGGGTATAGTTTAATTAGTTTAGTACCTATACGAAAGTAGAAATTATAATTAGTATAAAAGGGGGAGACGCCGGTTATCTTTGAGATAGTATTATTATAAGTAAATTTAATTAAAGGTAGCCAATCCGCTTAATCGTCCTACGCCTAATTAACGTAGAGCTTTAAGTATTATTCTATTTCTATATTAATATATTCAATTTGCCCGTTAATTTAGGAATAGAACGCAAAGGACAACTTAACGGCTATACCCAATCTTTCGTATAGTATCCTCTAGAATATTAAAATAAACTATAATCCCCTATCCGAAATAATACTATCTAATAAACTATAAATATTATAGATCCGTTCGATAAACCTCTTAATTAACTCGTCCGTCTCCAAGGTTTCTATAGGAATATAGTACCTTATTTTAATTAGGCGGTCAATAACAATTGCGACGTAACGGTAGGTCCTTCCGCGCCTAGTACATAGCGTTATAGGGGTAACGTAATCGATTAAAATTTCCGACTATAATTTAAAAGGTACCGGGAAAGGCTTTAAGAAGCCGGCCGGTAAATACTTTAATAATTTAATTTTAGTACAAGCTAGGTATATTCTATAGAACTCCTTAATAAATTAGTATATTCCTAACTAATAATAGAATCTATTAAAGGTCTCGTATATACGTTCGCGGCTAGGATAACCACCCGGTTTAATTATATATATTTTATAAATAAGTTGCAACTAAGTATCCTTATTATTTAAATTAATAAATACCCGTTCCTCTATATCCTTCCTCTAATAAACTTGTCCTTATCTAATTGAACACTCTATAAAGGCGATTTTAAACTTCTTTTTAACTTTTAGAATCTACGCCTTCTAACCCTCCTTCTACAAATATAAGACTATTTCCTACATTAGGTTCGACTTAATATAACTATTATTAATTAAGTCGTCCGTAGATTTCGTAATATTAAATTCGTAGAAGTTAAATTCCTAGAAATCCAAATCCTAATCATAAAGGTCTATAACGTAATTTATATAATAAATCTCCTCTATAGCTTCTAAATATAAATAAATAACGTCTATTATTTTATTTTTATTCTTAAAGAAAGTTGGATCAAAGCAATCTAAATCGATTAGAGGCTTCCTCTTAACTAATAAATATTTATCGTCTATATCCTATAATTTATCCTCTAACTTCCTACTTAAAGTATCGGGCCTAATGTTCGCCGCGCCTTATTTATAAATAATTCTAAAATTAAAACGATTAAGGAATTCTAACTACCTTATATACCGTAAAATAAACTACTTAATTATAGCAAAGGTCTTAAAATTTTTATAGTCAGTAATAATCTCTACCTATTCCTATACCCCCTCTAATTCTAGACTCTATTCTTTTAACGCCTTTATAATAGCTAACAATTCCTTATTATAGATATTATAATTATATTCTATTACGATATACTTAGCCGAAAAGTAGGCTACCGGATAGAGAACGCCGTTATTTCCCTACTAGGAAAGGGTACCTCCAAAAGCCCAATTTAAAGTATCGGTCTCTACTACCGTCTTCTTACCCCAATCGAAGATTTTTAATACTAATACCGTCGTAAACACAATCTTAAAATTATTAAACGCCTTCTAATACTTAATACCCTATTACTAATTTACCATTTTCTTAGTAAGTTTATAGAACGGTTTGGCTATATTCGAGAAGTTCTTAATAAAGCGATAGTAGAAATTAGCGAATCCTAGGAATAATTGTAACGCCTTTTTAAATTCTAATAATTCCTATACAATTACTACCTTTACTTTATCTATATCTATTTTAATACCGCCCGGCGTAATAATTAGGCCCAAATATTTCGTCCTAATAATATAAAACTCGTACTTATCGATATCAATCTACAAACTTAAACGTTTAAAGCGATCTAATACATTAAAAACGTATTTAACATACTCCTCTTCATTATCCGAATAAATTAAAATATTATTAAAATAAATAATAGCGAACTTATTTAATATATTATAAAGAATATTATTAATAAAGTTCTAGAAGGTTATTAGCACGCCCTATAAACCGAAGGGATATACTAATAACTCGTAGAGTCTAAATTGTATTATAAACGCTATAAATTATTCGTAGCCTTTATATATACGAATCCGGTTGAAAGTAGTAATAATATCGAATTTAATAAAGATCTTAACCTTATAAATAATATCCAACGTCTCTTTAATTAACGGTAGAGGGTAGCGTATCTTTAGGGTAGTATTATTAATACCTCTATAATCTACGTAAATACGAATACTACCGCCCGGCTTCTTTACTAATATAATTAATAATAATATTAATAATTAGGACGGTCGGATAAAATTCTATTTTAAATTGTCGTCTAGCTATTTTTTAATAATTCCTAATTCTATAGGCGAGAAGGGTCTTAATTATAAGTAAGGCAATTCGGCGCCCGGGATAACTTCAATCTTATAATTATAAAATCTATATTAGGGAATAATTTTAATATCTACTAAATTAGCTACCCTCTAGTACCTATAGTACTAATATAGTATTTTTACTTTAATTTACTACTCGGTAACTATTAGCCTATCCGCTTTCTCGTAAAATTTTCTAGCGTCTTCCTCCGTAATTCTAACTATCACTTCCCCGGTATCCCTTTTCAAAATACGTAAAAAGTAATCTATAAACTAATCCTTATACTTTACTCTATTACCTACGCAAATATTTTTATATATATACTTTATAATTTAAAGTTTATCTACGTCTAATCCTTTTCTTTATTTAATATCCTCCTCTATCTTCCGAATTGCCTCCTCGATTTCCCCTCTAATTATAACTACAACTTCGAAGTTCTCTATCTTGACGGCGAAATTAAAATTAGTTACGTTAAGCTCTACAATATCGTTTATATTAATCGGGATACTACTAACATTAATAAATCGTACGAATAGAAGTATTAAAGGCCTCCTTCCTAAGTCGATAGCCGCTACGCGTTAGCCTCCGACTATCTTATATAGGATTAACTTAATTTTAGCCTTAAGTTTAGGCTCTAGTATTAAGTCGTAGGGTAATATTATTACTTAATTACCGTCGGGTAAATTCGTCGGCCAAAACTATTTAGGGTTTATATTACCTACTACCTTAACGATCTTCTCCCTCAACCTTACCCTTCGGTATTAAATAGCCCAGCGGGTCTATAATAAAATTAGTAGTAACGAAGGACGTACCGCTTCAAGTACTAATAATAACCTAGCCTTTAACTCCAATAGTAATATACTCTCGAAACCCGGTCCGTTATTTAGAAAAGGCGGCGCCGCAATTAACGCCTATCCAATCTCTTCCTCCGCTTCCGCCTCTACAGCTTACTCCTTTACGACCTTAATAACATCGCCCTTCAAAACCTTAGGCGCCCGTATCTAGAAATTTAGGGTATCCTTAAGGAGATATTTACCGCAATACTTCCTATTAAATTTGAGCTTTCCTAATTCCTAATCTATTAACGGGTTATATTATTATAGCTAAGGGAGGCCTAAAATAATTAGGTTATTTAATAATAACGTAAAGATCAATATATCAATCTCTTCGCTATAAACACTAATTTTTATAGTCAACTTCGTATATTTAATAATATAAGTATTTACGTTACTATCTACTAGCCTCAAAGGCCTTAATCGTTCTAGCTTCTATACTAATAGTTTATATCTTTTAATAAAACTTATATTAATAAAAGCTTTACCCGTATAACCGTTATCTACTAGCGCTAGATAATATACTTTACACCTACTATAATAAAGGTAATTTGAAAGGAGGATTAATTTCTCTAATTTAACTATAACTAAATTAATAAATAATAATTCTAAAAATTCTTCCTATACCTAATCCTAGTCCAATTACCTATCTACATTACTTAGTAGCTATCCCTCCATTCCTAAGCTCTCTTTCCTTCCTTCTAATAATAACCTCCATTAGCAACTTACAACAAAAGCGCTATATTTCCTATACCGGCGTTATTATTACCAACTTTAAGGGTAACTTCGTTACTTATATCGGCCGTATTAATATTATTATCGCTATTATTATTACTATAACCACTCTAACCTAACTTCTTAATATTACCGCCACCGCCCTTCTTAAAGCGAATAATTTTAATACTAGGAATAGGACCCTTACTATTACCCAAATCTACGAACTACTAATAGGTCTTCTATTTATAGCCCTTTTTACCGTATCTCTCGTACTCGCTAGCGTTTTAGCAACGCTTCCAAATATTAGAAGGTACAATACAACGTATAATAACCTCGAATTAATCTAAATCTATAGCGTCGCCGCCCTAAGAAACTATCTTAAATAACAAAAAAGAGTTACTACTACCGCCGCCCGAACTACTACCGCTAGAATTGCCGCCGCTAAATCCGCCGCAGTTATTACCGAATAATTAAAGGTTAAATATCTTTTTATTAAAGGCGGCCTCCTTATAATTGCGAGCCAATTTATATAAAAGCTCGATCCAATTATTAATATCGTCGCTAACGGGGTAGTCGGTCTAATAAATAACCAAATCTTTAAATTAATTACTAATCTTTTACTTAATTAGGAATATATATATAGAATTACCTATATTATAGTAGTCGGCGTTAAGGGTAAATTTATCCTCGAAATTTTGGAAGGTAGACTTTATTTATAGCTATTAGAAGTAACGCTCCGCGTCTAGCCTTATATCTATTATATTATAACGAATATTAAAATAAATAATAAAATCCTCGGCTTCCTTTTAGATTTAAGTATTAGGGTTAGCCTTCTTTAGGATAGGCTATATATTAACCTCGATATTAGTTATAGGAGCCTTACTAAGGCGAGAGTAGATATAAAGAAATTTAGAGCGCTCGGTAGGAAAAGCTTACTTATTATATCCCTAATATAAACGTATTTTTAAATGCTAAATAGTATAGGTATTATTATAGTCTTTAGCCGTTTTACTTAACGTATTAAAAATATCGGGATCGGGAGCTATATAACGACGATTATTATAGGCCGGAGCCGGAGGCTAAGAAGAAAGGCTATAGCTTTAATTACCGGGACTACTTCCTCCTTTATTATTTCTAATACTACTACTACTACTAAAACTACCGCCAGAGCTACCGCCGGGGCTAGAGCTACCGCCGGAGCCGGAGCCGCCGCTAAGGCTAAAGCTATTAGGGATACTAATACTATTATCGTTAAATAAGGCTATAAAGCCGTCGTTATTAATCTATAATTCTATAACGTAATTCTATAGTAATAAAATTTATGCCTTTATAATATTATTATCGTTTACTATAATTAATATTTCCTTATTATAATTAATATAAATTACCTCCTTATCCTTAAATAGGTCGTACTACTTCTTAGCCTCTAACTTCTACTTAATAACCTCGTTCTATAGGGCCTTTTATAATTAGATATTAATACGCGCTTCGGCCTCCTTCTCCAAAAATTAGTAATTATAACGCTATTTGGAAGTACGAAAAGCCTCCGCAATAATATCGATTATAGTAATAAAGGTAGGTAGTTGAATAATATAGGAAATATACTAACGAAAAATAACCGGGTAGAGGGCGACCGGGTTATTAATTAATAATTTATTATATAAATAAGACCAAGTATAGTAGCGTATATAGTCGGCGCCTTATATACGTAGAGTTAATACCGCTAGCCGGTTATCGGTAATTATTTCGTTGGGATTAGAGGCAAGGGGCTTACTAGAGCTTTAAAGTATAAAATTAAAACTATAGAATTTATAACCCGGATAATAGTAATTAAAAGGACGCTCCGCCTAGGAGCCTTATTCTAAAGGGATAAAGTAATTATTAATTATATTAAAGGCTAAAATTTAATTAATAATAGTCTCGCCTAAGAAATTAGGGGGAATATTAATAATTACGGACTCCGTATCGTTATTAATATTATAATAAATAACTACCGATTCGGTATCGTTATCGTCTTCTAAGAAGGTAAAATAAATATACGGATTAAATACGTCGTTAGTTGATATTTTAGAATTATAACTATAATAGTCGTAGAATCCGCTTATAATTGAAAAATACTAAACGGATGGGTATTATTATTAAATTAATTCTCCCGTCCTACAAAGCGCAAAAACGTCGGGAATAATCCGAAAACTAGAATATTAGTAAATTGCTAAGAAAGACGTTCGTTACGATATTTATAATAAATAAGCGTACGTAGCGTAGATATATAGGTACAATAAACTATTATAGGGCGAGGGCACCGTTAGGTATGAGGTATAATCTTTATTATTGTACGAAGGAAGTAAGAAAGGTATGCGACAGCTAGGGCAAATATAGGGCACGGGTGAGATCCACCTATAGGTGGATCTMMCCCGTGACTATTGCTATATAGTTGAGCCTAGTACTATAGCTATATATACGGCTGAGGCATGTACGACTGCAGTGCAGTACTGGCCATAGCACAACTGGCACAGGGCATATAATCTAGCCCTGTGACATATTCGCTATAGTTGTAGTATTAAATTTCGAGATCGAATAAATAAACATTAAGACTATATTCCTATATAACGACGTCGAAGAGGTTATTTATATAGATTAACTTTCCTAGTTTATAGATAGGATTAAGAAGGTCTATAAATTTAATAAGGTATTCTACGGTTTAAAGTAAGTATTAAGGGTCTAGTTCAATATATTAATTATAGTATTGAAATAATTGGATTATTATCTAATTAATGTTAATTGCGGTATTTTCACTAATAATAGAAATATATTAACCTTTGTAGCCATCTATATTAATAACTTGCTAATTGTAGGCAAGGATAAGGAAGAAATTAATAGGTTAAAGAGTATTTTGAACGTTAAATTCAAAATGACCGATCTGGGGCCTTATTACTACTATTTAGGTATTTGTATTATTCGAAATAAATTATAACGAAGTATTTATTTCGATTAATAAAGTTATATCGATAAAATCCTAGCCTAATTTAGTATAGTATTGTATAAAGAGGTTAATATATTAATAATAAACTATATAGTAATAGTATTAGAAGGATAGATTACTAAGAAGGTTAGAATTAAGACTTATTAATCTATAGTAGGCTCCCTTATATATATTATATTAGGGACTAGATTAGATATTATATACGTTATATTGGTAGTTAGCTACTACGTTTTAAATCCTAATAAAATATACTATCGAAGTCTTAAAAGGATCTTTAAGTATTTAAAGGGTACGAGAGATATAGTGTTACTATATACTAGAGAATTGATAATACTATCCGGTTTTATAGATTTAAATTAGGGTGGTGATTTCGATATTAGAAAGTCAATTGTTAGTTTCCTATTTAATATAGGTAGTATATTAATTAATTAATTATTTAAACGATAGTTAATAGTAATATTATTATTTATAGAAGTAGAGTATATAGTAGAGATGTAGGCGATGAAAGAAGTAATTTGGCTAGACCGATTATATATTAACCTTCGAGGGGGAAGTAATAGTAGTAACGATAAGGCGGTTATAATCTATTATAATAATTAGGTAGTAATATTACTCGCTAATAATCCTATTTAATATTAACGAACGAAGTATATTAATATATAATAGTACTTTATATAAAAAAAGGTTAAAGACGGATCTATTAAGTTCGTTTTTATAAAATTAAAGGATTAATTAGTTAATAGATTGATTAAGCCGTTTGCTAAAGATTAATTCCTATATTTTAGGGATGGAATAGGCCTTGTAAGGAACTTTATAAAAGGGGGTATTATAAAGGATATTAAAAAAGGGGGTATTAGTTTGTTAATAGGAAAAGAGTTGGATTCTAATAGTAATAGCGAGTAGTTAGGGTAAGGAATCTCAATACTACGAATATTTAATGAGGGGGTGTGCTAAATATTATAGCATACTTATAGCGTTGAGGCTTACGGTTAGATAGCCGTAAAGCTGATTTGATAGGGCTAATAAGGTACCGGTACAAGGTAGAATAGGAAGATTACGGCACGGTAGGTATATAAGGGAAGGTAGCCCCTATTAGTCTATAGTATTCTAGTTGAATAATATAGCTTCTATTCCCCATCTATTTTAACACTAATACGCTCGCTATGTGGATTTTGCTCTCTCCGCCAGACATCCCCTGCCTCGATGGATCTATACCTTAAGAATATAGAGTTGCAAAAACTAGAATAATCTCTTCGAGTTTCCGTTACTGTTAAAGACGATCAAGACTCCGGTAGTGGAAGCCGCGGCGATGCTTACATGAGAGAAAAGACATGACGCAAAGAACTTGAAACTTGGCTGACGTCCTTTTTGGCCAGCTATTTCGCTACAAAAAATAGAGCTGAATGCTGGACATGTTGCCGCATTGATAATTCAACTCAATGAATAGTATTCCTTCCCGCGGCTATAGTTGCGGGCACTTTGTCTTGTCTAACGACACAGGTACTCTGAAGGTATCACGGAAAGACTCCACAAAGTCTGAGGCTGCTTCTCCATCCCAACTGTCCGGCAACAACCCCTAAAGACATTAACCCATACTGGGTCCAGCGGGCTGCACAACCACCTGCGGCTCCGGCTCAGCATACACTTCCGTCTTTCGCAACTCCTTCAAATTCCTCAAAATTACAGCCCTGTCCTTCGTCTTCGGATCCCTGTACCTATTTCCATGCCTATGCATCGCCCTAACACTCAAAGCACACTCCTTCGTCATAGGATACATCCCATCATTCATGTAACCAGTAATCATAGTGTCCCCAGTCCGTCCCAATACAATATCCGGCCATAACTGCTTGGTAGTACGAAAAGGCGGGAGTCCGCTGCGGGAGGCAACGAGGATGTTGAAGTCCTGTAGGGGACGTTGGAAGCGGTTGTGCGTAGGATCTTCGCGTGCCAGACAGTTGTCAAACGAGTGGGAGAGAGGAGTGGGAGAGAGCATTGCAGAGCGGGCAGCCCGGGATGTCCCCGTAACTGGAGGAGAAGCTGCAGTGGAGGAGTGGGTGACTTTTGGCATCGTCGAGACGGTGGCATTCGACGCACCAGGCGCAGGGAGGGCCGTCGTAGGGCGTGGTCTGGGGAGGAGGAGGGGCGGAGCTGAATGATCCAGAGACAGGGACACGCGCAGGTGGGAGGAACCCTGTCTGAAATATTGCGAGTTGTTGGTAGGGGTTGCTTTGTCTTTCTAGTTGCTTCATGCGCTCCTCAAGGTAGGCTGGAGGGCCGATGTCTAGGGTGTAGGAGGGCAAGGACCAGGAATGACCTATGGTCGCCGTGAAGGTGGCGTCGGGGATTCGTTTGGTGAGGAAGTCGACAAGTTCACTGGCTTGAACGGGATCACGGTCGACCAATTCTACGATGTCGTCAGGAAGTCCCGCGTTGGCGAGGATGTCCCGCATATGTTGACGTTGCGCCTCTCTGTTGCGGTTGGATTGTTCAAAGTCGCCGGCGCGACTGTGATCTTCGCCACGGCCGTTGCCATCGCTACCGTTGTCAGATGCAGAGTCCATCGTTGTAACTAGTAGCTTGCATGAAAGACTTTGTTGTGTCGGTTGGTACCTGTATGGTTAGATGGAACAGAGTTACTAGAGAGGTGAGAAAAGAGCTCCGGAGAATTGTGTGTGCGGAAGAAATAATACGGTCGCAAGGGAAAAGGGCGGGGTGTACTGGCAGATAAACTCGAACTCGAGATGATTGTTTGCTCATATGAGAGCACACGTACCGTACTGGGAGTATGAGGAGGGTTTCTAGCCTAGAGGTCCCCCCTCTAGCCTAGGTTCAGAATCTATACCAGATAGTGGGCCTAGCCTAGGCGTGAGACCTAGCCTAGTCGTTGAACGGAGGGCTCTAATTGGTCGGATTTGGGTGCAAAATAGCAAAAGCCAAAGACCCCTATAAGCACCTTCTGAAGGTCCTTATAAGGGTCTTTGGTTAGGGTCGTTGTAGTAGTCTTCTTAGGGGTCTCAAACTTTGGCTTCAAAGTCTGGATAGGGGTCTTAGACTTTGGCTTCAAAGTCCGGATGAGGGCATTCACACTTTCTCGTTCGCGCGAAACTTTTCGCGCGACGGAAAAAAAGTTGTCACCAGTTGGAATCGAACTGGCGATCACAAGAATGAAAGCGACGACAAGAACCATTGAGCCACTGGCCCAATTGATTGGAAGCGGCCTTCGATCTTTCCTTTGATATAGGGTGGTGGAGTTCTGAGGCGAAATGAACTTTGGGAAAGAATATCGATAACGCTCGCTATAAGTGATTGCTGGACTTTAAAGACTTTAGCGAAGTCTTATAGCGGGCACATTTGACACCAAATCTGGACCAATTAAAGCCCTTCCTTGACCAACTAGGCTAGGTGATTTGACTTGCCTAGGTGACAGGCCTAGCCTAGTTGAAAAGTCTAGCCTAGTAAGGCCTTACTACGCTAGATGCCCTGGGGGATTTCCCGCTATGGTAAGATTAGATAACGGGCGAAGGCTCACATACCCTTAGTGTTGGAGGCGGGGTGGAGAGGCGACAATAATGAGGGTACCTAGTAACGAAATAGGGGAAACGGAAAACAATACCGGACGAAACTGGAGTGCCGGCGAATAGAAGGACATTAAGTCGGGCCATTCAAGGAAGGCACGGCAGGCCAACACTTAGTCTAGAGTTTGGTCGTCCACCATCTCCACCACCATCCCATCTACTACCTGCCCCTGGTCAAAGTTCCCCTTTACTGGCCTCCTTGCTTGGTACCAGGTATTTAAGCCCGCCGATCTCCTGCTCCTACTTCTTCCTTTTACTCTTTTGGCATCACAACCAGGGCATCGTTTTACTTGCGCCTATCTCCCAGCAATTCACCATGGACACCAACAAATCCACTGTTTTGGCTTCCGCCGAGAAGCGTCGCTTGGAGCTAATCGAGGAGATTATTTCCGAGTGCGACTACGACGTCACCAAGGAAGAAATTGAACGTACAGTCACGGAAATCATCATTCCCCAGACCCTCGAAGAATTCTGGGACAGGGGTCTCAACTCGTCTGCCACCCCCCGCTACTTCCTCTGGTCAGTGGACTATAACCTCTGTGTTTATTATCGTAAGTTGTGCCCCTTGCTAAACGTCCGGTCGAGAACTCGAAAACTCTCAGATCCCGTTCTAATCAGCCACTGTCTATCTGCATAGTGACCGAGGGACACACTCCAATATTCGATGAAAAGTGGCCTATCGAAATCGGCCCGGAGGGCGAAACCGCTCCCGAGTACAAATCCTTTATCAGGAAGAAATTCCCCTACCTCTGTGAACCTCAACCTACCAAGACCGAGGAAAAGGTCGAGTCGCTCAAGGGAGGCGGAGGGGACGCCAAGGAGAGTGACGTCTAGGAGGAGGGCATTAACTAGTCCCTTGTCCACACACTTGAGCGAAATACCTGCACTAGGAATGAGACCATTCTCGTCAAGCAGTTTTGTTAGCAGGAGACATAGGCTTTGTTTGAGAAACGGACTTGGTTGGCACGGAAGGTACCAGATCGGTGAGGGGGAGGACAGAAAGAGAGAGGATGAGTTGCGAGTGAGGCAAGATTGCAACGGGAACAACGAGCAAAGCTTGTGGTGTTCATGGGACAGAAACATTCCAGCAGAGACGATAAATTGAGCTGTCTTGCAATGTTCGAAGTCAACGACCCACCTGAAACCTACATCTTCAGATAGACGGACCATGAATGCATAAACAAGCTCTATTGCTCTTAAGAGGAAGAACTTACGAATTGAGATAAAGTGACCTCTAACAAGTTCAGTCTGACTCATCTCTGGGCGTTATTTCGACCCTGGTCGCGGCTCCTTGTTTCCACTGTCCTCAGTGTTGCTACCGCATACACCTAGACCCATAACGCTTGAGAACGGCCGGGCCAACCTCTTTGCCATAACATACATTATAACCAGCTGGAACCGGAACAAAGCTATCGAGATATCATCCACAACAACAGTAACAACGACAGAAACAATATCAGTAGATTAAACCAAACAAGCTGCACCCTTCAACTGCTTCTCCATCCTTGTTCAGAGTCTAAGGAGCCGTCACTACTCACAACAGAGTAATAACGAGACCCAAACATCGACATCCGTGACACAATGGCATCTACTTGTCCTTTGCACGACTACGCACTGCCTTCTCGGCCATAGAATCCTCGAATTGACCCATCAAAACCTCCATACGTTTTGCCCAGCTGGAAAGTGGATTAGTGGAGAAAGGCGAAGCTGACTGACCATAGGCGGTAGCCCAGGCACTGGGAGCCGTAATTCCCGGAACACGCTGCTTTGGCAAATGTTGCTTGGGGGAAGACGCCGGATATGACTCCGGAGAGGAGTCGATAACAATTACCCCCGGTGCGGGCTTGACAGCAGCGGCCAGGACAGGGGCATCGGGCGGCGGAAGTTGTGCAAAGGGCCGCGGATGCGCGCCAGCGGGGGGGCCGAAGAGAGAAGGGGCAGTGGAGGAATTTGTAGGCCAAAGGGCTGGCTGGCTTAGAAAAGGCGACTTCGGTTCCGGGAGCGAATAACTGAAGACTCTGCGAGAGCTTCTCATACTCTGATCGCCAGAGCCTGTAAACAGGCCCGATGTGAGGGCAGACGAGGAGTCGAGGGACGGAGAAGGTCTGTTTTCCGACGCGATATGATGAGAAACAATCTTGGACTGTTCTTTGGGCCTAAACATATCAAAGATGCCCTCGGACGGCTTTTGAAATACTGGAGTATCGGAGGGGACCTGTGGGATATGGGCAGCGGGTTGAGATCTGCCGGAGGACGATGTAGACAAAGGCGGTGGCTTCGCGTGCCCATGTTGTATATGTTCGGCAAAGCTCGGAATTGTCGGAGCAACGGGCTTGCTTTCTGGCTTCGTCTGCTCTTGTTTCGCAATAACTTCAGGCGCGCGACTGTGCCCGGATATCTGTTCTACTTTGACAGAAACGACATCCAGGAGGCCAAATAAGTAAACATAACCCTTGCGACACAGAAATCCGGGAGGCTCTGTCGGTTGTATGCTGAAATTTGCCCTCCGGAGTCGCTGGAAAATCATTTCTTCGGCTCGATGCCCCTCTTCTGGGAATTTGTCGATGACAGAGGCTGCTCCACGGCTAAGAGTGAAGTCCACTATGCCCTCGGACTGCTTGTAGTGGGCGCGTAGTGTCTCCCCATCTCTCAGTCTGTGGACGATAGACTTATTGCCGTAACGGAATCTACGCCGTCTCCTCGAAGGGCCATCGGAGGTAAACGAGGGGAGGTCCTAGATATGTTGTGTTAGCACATCGAGGGTGAAAGTCAAGGGGTACCGGGAGGAAGAACTAACGGGCTTGCGGTCTTCCTGTTTGATAGGAGCCGAGGGAACGGGCGGCCGTGGAATAGAGGAGAAGTCGAACCTAGGTTCGTGTTCGGACTTGATCCTCACGCCTGGTTCGGTCTTGATTGGGGGCATCGTGTACTTGCTGGCACTGAATCAAGAGGAGAAACTGATCGGACTCAAGCTTGGTTGGGAACTTATAAAGGAAAGAGTAAAGGGAAGCCGTATCAAATGCGCGTCTCGGGATGTGAATGGTAGTAGGTGAAGCGTGTTTTCGGCACGAGCGGTGCGCAAGTGATTTTCCGGCGTGCCAGAAAGGAAGAAACAACTGAAACCTTCGCTTCTTGGATCGCGTCTGGGCTGCGCTTTATTTCAGTTCGCAGCCCCGAGAACTCGACGCGAGGCGGGGCTCATGAGCCGCTCCTTCCCGTCCTTCTCTCGAGATGTTCATCTCCCACTCAGGAAAGATAACGATAAGCCGTGGGGCAAGTCATCCCGCTCTGGACGGGAGGGGCTTGGGAATCGAGATAGATTCCGTGTGCAACAGCCCCTTCCGAGAAAGGCGTTTCCAGCCAAGACAGCAGAAGATGTTGACTTTGTTAGTCCATTTTGGCCTCAACTTGACAGCATCTGTTCTCGCTTGCCATGTCAAATTTTGGGCTATTGCACGAGTTTCGGCACATGTATGACTGCTAATTGCCATAACAGACTTGCTTCTTGTTGCAAGCAAGAAGATTGATGGGTTTGTAAATCGGAGACGGGATGATAGCGTCGAGGAAGAATGGATGCCTCAGATGGGACGAGACATGAAGGGCGTTTGTGCACTCCATCCCCAACGGAACACAAGCACCGTTCCCACTGCTAAGAGGTGCTTAAGACAAGATTCAGATCGCCAAAGATATGGTAAAGCATACACAGTGGAATATCGTGCTCAAAAAGCCCACATTGCGAAACTTCATTGAGTGTCTGAGGACGATGATGTTGATGACGAGAAACCGAATGCCGTTGAAATTGCAGTTGGCCCATTCCCCACTGTATAGGGCTGAGCGGATAGGTAGTGGGGGGCAAGGGGGGTTGCCCTAAAAGCTTATGGCGGGGACCCCTGCGCCGTTCGTCAGCAGTGGATCTTGGCGCCTGCCCAAGATTGGTCCGATAATCGGCCGCGACAGGCTCCCTCCTCTTTTTCTCCCCTGCTCCCGTCTTTCATCCTTTCCTCTTTCCATCATCTCTTTTTGACGATTGGCGCAACTGCAAGACAGGAAGGAACTCAGCCTCAGTGCCAGTTGTCCTTCCTTGTCCAGCATGTCTCGCTTCCGACACACTTCTGCCTGCCGTTAGATCGTCACAATCACCACATCGGTAACGAGTCATCGCGCAACCGGCCCCACAAGTTTCCATCATTGCCATGGGTTTTGTCGTTTGAACAGCCAAAGAGAATGAAACAATCAGTGGAAGCCGGACAAGAGGTCGCCCGTCTGCCTGATGCAGGTGTGGAGAAGATGACGGCTGCCATTCGCTGGGCATCAATGAGGGAACACAACCAGCCACGGCAGCCTGCATCGTCAGCGACATTGACCTCTTCTTTCCTCACCGTCAGCGCCTTGGATGAGGCCGTTGGTGGTTGAGATCGCAGGCGCCATGCATAGAGATGTCAGACATGGGATGGCGGAAGGTCAATTGGACCAGGTATAAAAGGTAGGAGATTGCCACTGCTTGTCTTCTTGTCCACCAGATCCAGTCGCAAATCTTCCATCTTCCTGTCTCCTTGTGCTACCATAACTGCCATTCTTTTGCGTCCTTCAGGCATATCACAGCATCTATACAACAGACATTATGGCTCCTGCTGCCGTCACCGAGGATGTCCCTAATGGGACTCCTGCCCAAGAACCCGTCAAGACCAAGTGTACTTGCAAGTGTACCGAGACGAACGGGGTCAACGGCCATGACGAGACCAAGCCTGAAGTAGAGAAGACCGCAACCCCCAACGATGACGACACCAAGCCCCAAGACACGCCCGAGGACAAAAAAGACGAGACTACCCAGACAGACACAGACACCAAAGATTCGGCCAAGAAAGACGGGGACACCGACACCTCGGCCACAGATGACGAAAACAAGCCCCCAGAGGACCAGACCATGAAGTGCGAGTTTAAGCACCTTGATAGGAAATATGACGAAAAGGACGAGCATTACTTCACGGAGCGCAAGACTGAGATCGAGAAACCAGCACAGAAAGACTGGTGGCGCCTTTATGCCTTTTGCCTCGTCAAGCACTACGACCACCGCGGCGAACATGACAACACCCGTCTCTACGTTAACCCCCAGCCTCTGCGTCAGCTCCTCAAGGACGTCATTGGCGACTATCCCTCCGACCCAATCGATGTCGACGATGTCCAGATCGAAGCTCCCTACCATTCCCTCTTCCACTACCGCAAGGAACTCGAGGCCGAGGGCGTGAAACGCTTTGCCGACGACCAGGAGTCCCTTCAACAGTTCAACCTCCTCATGGACTGGATCAAGAACCACTTTGAGTCCGAGATTGCTGCCTACGAAAAGTGCATCTCCGGCGAGATCCGCGCCATCTCGTACGATAACGCCTGGACCCTCCTACCACCCGGCACCATTGTCCACTGTAAGATCTTGGATCAAGATCGCGCATATCGCGTCAGCCGGTACTATGATCAACACGACGAGCACGCCAACCTCGTTGGCATGTCCCTCTCCTGTCGCTACATTGACTTTGACGGCGAGAACGTGGGAACTCTCAAAACGCATCTGACCTTCCGCAAGTACACTGGCGTTGTCCAACTCAGCGAACTTGACATCGTTCCCCTTCATCTACATGAGGACGCCGACGGGATCCGGAAGACCCTACTAGCCCGTGGACGCAAGTGGGAGAAGCATCTTGGCCAACACTACGTTCAATACAATGGCATCGCCGTCATCAAGAAGGAAATGGGTTACGCCCGCTTCGGCGTCAACGGGCGCGTCATGATCGATTGCGCCACCTTCCACCGGCTGGCGGCCGACCACTCGTTTGTTGTCAAGAAGTTGCCGAGTTCAAAGCCCAAAGCCCCCTCCCTGTCCGCCATCAAGTTCACATCAGAGACCAAAGAATACGAGCCTCTGACTGACGAGCAAGCCATGCTCACCAACGCCACCGTCCGCGGCTACTCATTTACCATCAAGCGGTTTCTCGAGTTCTTCGTCGACAAACTGGAACCAATCCAATGGAACACATCGTGCTTCGATGGCCTCGTCCTCGACCCCACCATCAAAAGGACCGTCCAAGCCCTCGTCTCCAATCACACCCGTGAGCGCCCCGGGTTCGACGACATTGTCAAAGGCAAAGGCCAAGGCCTTGTCTGCGTGCTTCACGGTCCCCCGGGTGTCGGCAAGACTCTGACGGCAGAATGCGTAGCCGAGTACGTTCAGCGCCCGCTGTATATGGTCTCATCGGGCGACCTCGGCTGCGCCTCCTCCGAGCTTGACGCCCAGCTCACCAAGATTATGGACATGACCGCCACTTGGCGCGCCGTCCTGCTCATCGACGAGGCGGATGTCTTCCTCGAGCAGCGTGCCCTCCATGATCTGCACAGAAACGCCATGGTCTCTGTCTTCTTGCGCGTCCTCGAGTACTACACCGGTATCCTTTTCCTCACCACCAATCGTGTCACCACCTTCGACGAAGCATTCAAGTCCAGGATCCACATACCTATTAGGTATACGGACCTGAGCTTCGAATCCAAGCTTCAAATCTGGAAGAACTTTTGCGGCATGGTGCCCGGAGGCGTGGACATTGATGAGCGGGGATTGGAGAGGTTGGCGGAACACGATTTGAATGGGCGGCAGATCAAGAATGCGGTCAAGGCTGCTGAGTCGCTGGCGAGCTTTGAGGGTGTCAAGCTTGACCTGGCTAGGCTGTTGCAGGTCACCAAGATCCAGTCTGTGTTTGAAAAGGACCTTAGTAGCGTCGCAGGCGTGGATTACACGGCGCCAGGAGGGAGGGTCAGGGATGCGGATAGGAGGAACATGTTCTTGTGAGCAGGCTTTTGTCTCTCGGGCGTCCTTTCTTTCTGGTTTTGTGTTCTCTCTGGGCCTTTGTTTCTGGCCATCAGCGGTCTTTTCCTTTGGTTTGTTGGTCTGTCCTTGACAGCTCGTGGTTTTTGTCTTATTCATCTTTTAGATTCCATTGGCCAGGTAGGTAGGTACGTATGGTGTAGGCGTTAGGGAGCATGTGTGACTACAAGCGATATTTGTAGATGATAGAACTACGCAGCGTATAACATACATCTTCAACAGTTCTTTGACTTTCCCTGAGATTCGCCACGGTGAAAACTGTAAATTCAATGCTTGAATGTCAGCATAGTTTCCAACCTCCACAACGTCAAGATAGCAAACACCTTTTCCGATGCAGCGAAATAGACGAGTGTTGCTTCTTGCACCTCCAGAGACTTCCGCCTCTTGTGTATGGTTCCTGTATGAGCACATCCCCGTCTGAGAAACTGGGCCTTGGTCTCACGAAGACTCAAGCAAAACTAAGAAGTTTAAAAAAAGTGTGGCCCGTACCGGATTCGAACCGGTAACTTCCACGCTACCGTACGGCCGCGGACAGCACGACAATACGCCAGATTAGGAAGTGTTAACCGTTACACCAACGAACCACGGGAAGGTGGGCAGAAAAGCGGTCTTATACCTATACCCTAGACCCAGTGCAAGAGTTTGAAGAGCAGGTCACGGTCTCGCCCACCAGATACGATCAGGCTCACATAGTCACATGTAGGTATGCGACGAGGATTAGGGTATCAATGAATGGGTATCAATATCATATGTTCTGTCGTCTGTATCATGTGTATGTAGGTAGGCTCCGTGGCCCATCCGGAATCCCAGGTAATATGTACAAAACGAATGTCCAAAGCCAGAAACACCAAGCCAAGTCCTGTTGATCCTGTTCAGCTGGTCGATGATAACAACCTGACCTTGCCGCGCTTATAGGTAACTGAAGCCAACCCATCCAAGCCCCAGTGTAAGAATAAATCATTATGTGCAGTTTACCGGCCCGTGTATGTATGTATGTCCAGCTCCATGTCATTCCTGGCTCAGCGTCGGATGCTCAAGCAACCTCACCTCAACTCGAGACCACACTTCTCGACCACGAATCGAATCGGCTTCCTCGTCCGATGGTTCGTCACCCCTTTCGGCGGGATGATCGGCCTCATCACTGGTCCCGGTCCCAACACCTTGCTTTGTCTCAGTCCGCCGTTTCCCCTCGGTCTCTGCACACCACCACCAACCCCTCCAGCTCCCATCTTACCCCCTTGTGCCTTGCTCTCTATCACCCTTAAGGCATCATCACCACCCTTCTTCGCAACGCGCTCATCAAATCCCCACCTCCCCACTCCTCCACCAACCAACCACCCCCCAAGATTCCTACACTGGCTCACATCCACCCACTCCAGTCTTCCACACCCCTCCAGGACGTTCTCCACGCCCACCCCCGTCACTCGCACGCACCCGCGCACGCTCAGCCCACGAAGCTCGTTCAAGTGCAGCGCTACGCAGCCCAGACTCGCGTCAGAGACGGCGCTGCCGCAGAACGCCATCCTTAGTTCTCTCAGACCCGGCAGACCGAGCGCAATAACCTCGGTGGCGGTATCGGACAAGGCGCAGCAGAAGGAGAGGTCGAGATGGGTTAGGGACTTGCACGAGTTCACGAGAGCAATGATGGAGGTGTCGGTTAGGTAGGTGCAATCTGCTAGGCAGAGGCTCGTGAGGTTGGGGAAGCGGTGCGGAGACCAGGATTGGAAGCCTTGATCGGTAATGCTCGTGCAGCGTGTTAGGGTGAGAGATTGGAGACGGGAGGAGGCGTGTAGCGCGAGGTGGTGCATGGAGCGGTCGGTGATGTGTTTGCAGTAGGAGAGGTTGAGGCGCGCGAGGGAGGGGCAGCCTATGACAGTGCCGGGCGGGGGCTGGGTTACGGGAGCGGGAGCGGTGGCTGAGCCGTTGGCGGTGGTGGGCTTTAGACGACGGCTGCTCCGGGAGTTGGAAGAGGCGATGACCACCTTGCCGTTCTCAGAGGAACGGGAGGAGGGGGGAGGCTCGGGGACCACCCACCCTACTACCCGCGCAAGCAAGTTGTCGCCTACTTTGCGGCAGTTGGACCAGTCGACTTCCTCGAGACTTTTGGCGTTTTCGGACATTTCGAGAATCTGCGACGCGGAAACATCCCAGACACTGCGCATCTTCCAGACTTTGATGTTTTTGCCGCATTGTTTCCACAGGGCTTGGAAACCTTCGTCCGTGATGTGGAAGCAGCTGCTGATGTCAACCTCGACAGGCCGTAAACCAATGAAGGGGGCGAGGATGTGAACAAGGGACCAGTCGGTTACTTTGCGGTTGATCACACTGAGGTCAACATGGGTGCATAGGTTGGGGCTGGTGGTGAGCAGGCGACGCCAGTCTCGGCAAATGATTCGTAGTCTGATCATCTCGAGGAGATCCAGGTGCTGAAAGATACAGACCAGGATGTCATCCGGCAGGGAAAGCTTCTTGGCTTCGTCTTCCATCGTAGATGGTCTCCAAGGTAAAGTTCGTGCGCGTTTGCTCGGAATCGGGGAGCCATCAGCCACGGAATGTCGCAGCGGGCTGCTCTCGGGAGTAATAGCCTTCATGCCGTTAACAATGGCAGAAGCATCGGTCTGAGGAGTTGGCGGGGCGATCGAGTTCCTACGACGATTGCGCATGTTCTCCATGTCCACGCTAAGGAACGGGTCAGGATCCGAAGGCTGGTGTGTCTTGTCTTTTGCCGGCGAGGTTGGCTTCGAAGGTGTGGTAAAGGTAACTTCGGGCTGGGCATCCACCATCTCCACATCTTCATCCGTTCCCTTAATGCGCCTCCGAGCCGTCTCTTCCACCTGGGACCGAATTTCGGGTGGACAGCGCCTCCAGAGCTCTTCAAGCGCATCCCCGCCAATCATCAGACATTCAACTGCAGTAATGGACCGGACAGTGGCAGTTCTCCCTTCGGACAATCCCAGGCTGGCCACCTCACCGAAGTATTGTCCCGGTTTTAAACGGGGTCGCGAGAACGTCTTTTCGGATTCATGAACGACCTCAGCTTCACCCCGGACAATGAAGAAAATGTCGTTACCGGGACTGCCTTGACGGACAATGTCGGTAAAAGGCGAGTAGGACTTTGGCTGTGCGCTCAAGCCCAGGAAGTGCAGAATGTCGGGAGGCAGCGTCGAGAAGAGCGGAAGCTCTTTAAGCGTCTTTCGCACATTGACGTAACCGCTTCCCAGGGCGCTACCACTAATCGTCGGGTCGTCAATCACACCAGGACTGGGCGACTTGCGCTTCTTGCTTTTGACCACGGCGCCCTCCTTGATGCTTCCCGACTCTCCGGTGCTAACTTCGCCAGGCACGGATTCTCGGGCTAGCTTATTGCTCGACAGTTTGCTCATGTGCCCGCCTTCCTGCCGCTTCTTCTTCAAGATGGTCAATCTTTCTTGTGCTTCCTGGCGAATAGCCTTTTCCATCTCAGGGTACTTGGGAAGTTCGGCTTGCAGGTCCTCCTTCTTGAGAACGACCAGCAGGCATTTCGTCCTCGCAATGATAGTCGCAGTTCGTGGAACGTCCATTAGCACACCAATCTCGCCAAAGAAGGCGCCGGGTTTGAGTTCCGCATAGACAGCTTCGCCGTCGCGGGATGTGACGGCGACCACGCCACGGACCAGCCAGTACATGGCTTTTGCTTCGTCGCCTTCTGTGAGGATGTGGTCTTGGGCGGCATGGACCTGGGGTTTGAGATGGGTGCCAATCGCAACGAGGAAGCCTTCTGGGGCGGACATGAAGAGGGGAAACGATCGGATTCGGTCAACCAGGTCGAGAGGCATGTCGGGGATGGTCGAGGCCGTCAGAGGAGAGGGGCGTATCGGTCGAGTGGGATTGGTCTCGACATTGAAGGACCTGATGAGCGCACCCGAGTCTTGTGGTGGTTGAGGACCCCCATGGTGCGCCAGAACCCGGTAGGGCGATGGAGGCGGTGTTCGACTCCGGCGCATGTTTGGTGATGCTTTGGAGGTTATATCGTCGGATCGGTTATGGACGCAACAAACGGTCGGTCATGCCAGTCGCGAGAGTGCTATCGGGCACAGGCAGGTGCGGGTTAACGCAATGTGTATGCTATGGTGTACAGAGGTATGCTTCGAGATCGCTCGCCAAAGTCCGTTTGCGGCTTCGTGGGTGGATCAATTGGGACAGCTCAACTGCGACGGAGCATTGCGTCAGGTCGATCGATGGAAGCTGTCGTCTGTAGGGGTCTGGGAGCAAGCTTGGTCAATGTCAATCCTCTCTGGGTGTAATGTCTGCGCATTACTCACAGAAATAGGTATCGCTAGAAGTTGATGTAGGTATGGCAGCTCTTGAAACAGTCGAGGAGAGTGTGACGACGGTGTCGCGTCCGTGTGCGACGGTTGGATGCGAAGAGAGGTCACAAGCAGTGGTGGGAACCTGGTTGGCGATGTGGCCGCGGCCGGGGGGACTTGGGCCCTTGTAGCGATGCAATTGTGGGGTATATCAATCGTCAATGGCCGGCGCTTTGACGTGGTGAGGTTGGAGCTATGGCGCCGGTAGTCGAATCGTGATGCGCTACTGTGCCGAGGTGCTTGTAACCTGGAAGGTAGCTCAAGTAGGTAGAGGTAGCTGATGGTGAATAGTAGACAACGACGAAGAAGAGAAAAAAGAAATGAAGTGATTGATTGCTCTCTCGTCCCGTCTTGGTTGTTGCGCCCGTCGGCAGGTCCAGATGAAGATGGCAACTGCACTGCGTGTCTCCCGCAACCGTTCGGCAGCGTGGGGCCGGGCCGTTTTGGTTTAGTGCCGAATACAGTGTGTGGTACCCCGTAACCGCCGTTCGGCACCCAATCCGTCCAGTTCAGTTTCAGCGACTGCGACGATGTTTATCTCGACGTCCACAACAGCAAGAAGTGCAGGAATCACAAGAACGTTTCAGAGTGATGCCAAGCTGTAGGCATCTGTCAGGATGCATGGAAGCTGATTTCCAGAAGGAGGGGAGGTAAGACGAAAGAAGAGGTGAGCTTCCCCCCCTAGCTGATGGCGATGATGTAGCTGTTGGTCCCCTTCTTTGTCCTCGTTTCAAGCTGGGCGAAACAACATGACGAGGGGACAGCTACGTATCTCGCAGGCTCTGGAATGATTCGCTGACAGCCATTGGAAGGATCAGAACAGGCCTTCTCGAAGGGTGACGCGCTGTGCTGCTATGTTGTTGTCACACCCCACATCCAATACTACCACCGTTATCGACGACGACGAGACTGAACGACCACAACACCGTCTTGTTCCCAACTTCCCGCCGATATCGATTCCATTCCTCACCGCTGTGCTACAAGCTTTATGTCCATGGTCACAAGGGCAGGAGGGGCGGATTGCTAGCCGACCAGCGTACCTCCGCCGTCGACTGATGAGCATCACGATATCCACCTCGATGACTTCATGCCGTGGAGTATGTACTGCACGACAGCCGCACCCTTGTGGTTCGCTGTCCTGCCGTTCAACGTCGAGACATCACAAGAGCCATTCAGCCGTTTCAACGACTACATAGCGTCGGACAACCCGATATAACGAGACTATAGGTAGATAGGCTACACCCCTGAAGACCCTGAAGAAGAGCACCCCGGGACCTCCGCGAGCTCCGGACTGGTTGCCGCCACAGCCCTGCAGAATCCCTTTTCCAGAACAATTCTAGCTTCTGGACCGTGCAAGAGTCGTCAACGGTCAAATTCTGGGCAAACAACATCACAACAACATCAGCAAAAAGGGACACCAGCCTGGATATCCACGCGAACCATGGCTGCGGATGTCTTTCGTTGTTCCGCGAAGAACATGGCAATCTCCAAAGACAAACAACCATCTGTACCGGATCAAATGCCGGTCGGATGATAACACGCGGGATCTCCATAGTCCGTGATAGGGGGTCCCCACGTTTCTCATCCCATGTTTCCACGTTTATCACAACCTTGATCTTCAAAAGTTCGGTAGAAGCTCTCCCAAACTTCGCAAGGCTAAATAGTTCTTCTCGGCAAGGCTAGTGCATTTGCTGTTTTGTGGAAATTACACCGTTGTGTTGGTGGCGGCGGTGTTATTTCACCCGGTCAAAGTACTGATGATTATTGGCCTAGAGCACCCATATCGTCTCTTAGGACGCTATCTGTGGCTTGGACTGTCAATTCTGTCGGTAGCCGTCCGGTAAGCTTCGATCCCTCACCCTATCTACCAGCTCATCATCTCCGAAAGTGCATAACTAGGTAACATTATCGTAGGCAGAAACTAGATGGCTGTGCACAAGCCCCCTCGTGTATAAGATGCCTTTGTATATCGACACTTCGGCATTGGTCGGCGTTTGCTTGACATAGGCCCAAGCGAAGCTCTCTGACCATGGAGATTACAGCCCTGTTGCGGTTGTTTAAGAGTCAACTGTTTATGTTGTGCCTAGCCAGAGCCCAAATTTGCAATCCCGATGGTTTTACAAAGAGCAAGTTTGAGCAAAGTGAGCTTGTTTTTGCCTAAATAACGACAATCTATCTTTGCTGACTCCAAGGCGTAGGCGCAGTCTTGAATAACAGGCTCTACTTCTACGGCGGATTAGCTTCGTATAACTGCACTGGTGGTCTGCCGACATGGATTCCATGTAATTGTTTTCCATGCCCCATGTACGGCGATGAGCTCAACTAACGTGGTTGCTGTGCACAACAGACACAAGCCTACGATACGTGAATCTTTCTAATAAGAACAGGACCCTCCACACCCAAACTGTACCCGACGAGGTTTCGCAAGTTTCTATGGGCGCTTTATGGAGCGACAACATAGACTGACTCTTCCTATTCGGCGGCCGGTACTTCAACTCCTCCGCCGGTGCTCCATCTATAATAGAAACAGTATGGTCATACACCGAGAGCACTCGATCCTGGGAGAACATCGCCGTTCAAAATCCTCCACCCTTCCGTCTGGCCCACGGCGCAAGCGTGAGCGTTCCAGAGACAAGAAAAGCATACTGGGTAGGCGGTTGGGCGGACAACTCCACCACTTTCGGAATGCGTAACCGAATCTACCAACGACAACTCATCGAATTCGACATGGAAACCCACAACTTCTCCTACTACCATGTTCCAGGCGGGTTCGGCGATCAAAGAACCGGCGGCGGACTCTTCTATCTCCCATACGGGAAAAAGGGAGTGTTGATCGCCATGGGCGGATCTCTCTGTACAAGCGAGGACTGTCACCCGGTTCCCGGCTACCACCCACTCAGCCAGGTGTCGGTCTACGATCTAGCGTCTGAGAGGATCTACTCGCAGGAAACAACTTCGGGAAACGGAGATCCAACGACAAAAGGGTGGGTGTGGCCTAAAGGACGTGCAGACTTTTGCATGGTAACTGTCCCGTCGTATAATGAGACAGTTCATGCTGTCTACGTGTGGGGAGGCATGGTTGGTCCTGATGGCAATGGTACCGTACTGGGAATCTATACCTTATAACATTGGATGTTGGGTCCAGGATTAAATGTAAACAAAACATTAAATCAGACTAAAACTTCCAATGTTAATTTGACATCCAATGTTTAACGCCCTATAAGCAAAATAATATAGGTAGTCTTCTAGGTACCTTATCTTCTAATTTTTAGAAGGTCTTAAGGGTTTCTAGAAGACTACCTA